>JAQQSZ010016384.1:0-11047 GCA_028646595.1 Phalanger gymnotis
TATCTTGTCTAACAAGACATTGATGGAAGCAGCTTGGATATTTTCAGTCATCTCTGACTGTTAGTTGACTTAGTGATGTTTCAGGTCTAAAACCTCACCTCCATGTAGTCCTCCCTTGTGCTATTTCCCGATGAACTCTGGGTAAGATACCTGTGCAGTAGATACAAAAAGTGCATGTTCCTTTAAGGACTAACAACTCCTTAAACACTCCCTAATCTCACCCTGAATCACCTAATTAACATATTTGGCATGTTTTACTAAAGTTTAAAATGTATAACCTTTACGTGTACCCCCAAAGGTTGCAGGGTCCCTGAGAATTCTTGCCTGCTTAAAAGCATAATAAATCTTTGCCACCTTGACTTGAAGAATGCTTGAGATCATGAATTCATTCCAGATGACCCCTATCCTCTCCAGGACTCTGGTCTTTGAGGTATACTCCCCTCCAACAACCCTCTCTGGGAATGCCAGTCTTGGGGTTCTTGAACTTTGTATCACTCTCAGCACGTTATTTATCTGTCCTACTTCCATTTGTCCTTCTTTCCTTCCTTTCTGCTTTTCTCTTTTCTTCTCCTGTATTCCTTCCATTAATGCCTCCTTTATTCTTTTATCTGTCCTTCCTTTCTCTCTCTGTCTTAGAGTACATCTTTCCTTTATCTTTCCAGTTGTTCCACAAGTGCATCTTTGATTCCCTATTTTCATATTTTTTCCATTCTACCTTTGCCTTTCTTTTTCCCTTCCTTCCTTCTGCAAATCCTCTTTCCTTTGTTGCCTTCTGCCTTTCCTCTATCCCTTTTCTTAAGCTTTCCCCTTCTCCCTTTCTCTCTTTTTTCCATTTATTATTCTTTTCTCCCTACCTTTTTACTTCCTCCCTAATTTGCCCCTTTCATTTGAATTCTTACGTTTTGAGAAGAGCCAAGTCTACCAAAGTTAGTCATCACAGATAACATTTGTTTGTAATTGTGTATAATGTTTTCCTGGACTCAGCATCAGATCATACAAGTCTTTCCAGGTTATTATGAAGTCCATCTGCTCCTCAATTCTTATAGCATTACATTCATATACCACAAGTTGTTTAGCTGTTCCCCAATTAATAGCTATTCCCTTTATTTCCAATTCTTTACCACCAAAAAGGAGCTGCTATAATTGTTTCTATATTTTCAATCCTCTGGTTTTTTTATTTTTCATGGCTTATCAAAAACTACTGAATTAATTTCAAAAATACTTTTATTACATTCCTGATACGTTTCTTCATTCACTACTTCCTCTCAATCCTGCTTCATTTCTATGTTGCCTTCTTCCTTAATATCTTTTTTATTCCTTCCTTCCTTAATCATCCGCCCTCTCTCTCTGTCTGCCTCACACTTCTTTTACTTTCTTTTTTTCTTTCCTCTCTTCTTTCTTTTATTTTTCTTCATATGCAACTATGTGCATCTTTCCCTTCTCTGTTTGTGGTCATCTATCCACTCCTTTTCTACATCTATTGATCCATTTATCCATCTAACTGGCCACATACTCATCTACCTACCTACCACACATCCATGTATTTGTCTTTATATATGTCTTTTTGCCACTTTCTGTCCTTCCTTTCATCTTTATTTCCATCTCTCTCATCTATCCACTTTTCCCATTTGTTCACTTATCCGTCTCTACTTCTGTCAAGCAGGCTGATATTCTCCATCTTTATCACTTATGTATTTTCCATCTCTCTTTACTATTTCCTAATCTGCAAGCAATTTTCTGTTTCTTCCTCATATGCCTATCTGTACATACATACATAAAATATTTCCCATATCATCTTTCTCTCCATTCTTCAATATGTACTTTATTCTTTTCTGCCAATTTGCTATACTCTCCTATGTCTGTCAATTTTTATAGCTATTTCTGTTTACCATCACCTATGTCTTTCATAATCTACTCATATTCACGCCCAACTGCATCTTTCTAGGCTTCTACCTATACTTCCATTCATCCTCATTTCTGCCATGTCCATACTTTTTGCTATATGAGTGCAAGTCTCTCTCTAAATAAATGTTTATCACCTTTCTACCTATCTTAATGCTTGCCTATCCTCCTAATCATCCATGTGTACACAATCCATCTATTTTTCTGCCAATCAATCTGCAATTCATATCTTCTTACATACAGAGTCTTCATTAACCACAGATGAAGTACTACTAATGCCTTTCTAAGAATGCTTTAACAAACAAGTTTTCTAACCATAATGGAAAATTATGTGATTAGATAACTTAAGTTAGAAATACACATGCGAATCTCACTATCTACCCATTTTTGTGGGGAACATTTGGACATATGAACAAAGAAAAAATATTTGTATTTTCAAAAAAGTTACATTAAAAACTTAAAAACTGAGGCTAGAACAACTGAGCCCTAGGGGGTGGAGATTTCTAATCTGAATGCCAGGACCCCAGACTTGGCTTTGCACAGCTGGGGGAAGTGGCGTCCACAAACACAGTCACTAGCTGTGACCAAACACTCAAGTGGGTCTCTTACCTACAGGAATAAAGGAGGAAGAAGAGAAAAAAAGTAGGATTATAGAAGGGAGGGTAGATAGGGAAAGGAGGTAATCAAAAACAAACTGTTTTGAAAAGAGACAGGGTGAAGGGAGAAAATTCAATAAGGGGGGATAGGATAGGAAGGAGCAAAATATAGTTAGTCTTTTACAACATGAGTATTGTAGAGGGCTTTTACATAATGATACACATATGACCTATGCTGAATTGCTTGCCTTCTTAGGGAGGGTGGGGGGGTAGGGAAGAGGAGACAAAATTTGGAACTCACAGTTTTGAAAACAGATGTTCAAAAACAAAAAAAAAATGTTGTATGTAACTAGGAAATAAGATATGCAGGCAATGGGGCATAGAAACCTCTCACCCTATGAGAAAGTAAGGGAAAAGGGGATGGTAGTGGAGTTGGGTGACAGAAGGGAGGGCTGACTGGGGAACAGGTGTGTTGGTAAGCAAAATGGCCTTTGTTTTGTATGAGTAATTCAGCCTATTCCATTGAGCTGTACTAGATATTAAGCCCCAGGCTCAAAACCTTATTAGGTATAAATCCTATATGGGTGTGGATTGGCAACTAAGGTGGGGCCCAAGGTGGGGCTAACGCCAGGGAGGACCTGGTTTACATGTCTGGGACACCAGAGGCTCTTAGACCATGTGGGTTCATGTCACCTCTTTATGATGATTTTAGCTGACGTGGGTGAGTTGCATATGTGACTCACCCCTGACACTGAAAAAGATATAAAACCAGGCCTTGGAGCTCATTCCCACAGTAGTGGTGGCACACATGACTCTGGGCCAGCCCTTTTTCTGAGCCCCCGGTCTCAACCTACATGTTGGTAACTGTGAATCTGCATTGGGTCTGTCTGTTGATGTAGAGAGGGAGAAAAAAGTGGAAAAGAAAATTGAGAAAGAAAAAAGGAAGAAAGAGAATTAGTAGTAGTTGCAGTAGTAGTACTACTAGTAGTAGTAGAAGAAGAAGAGGAAGAAGAAGAAGAAGAAGAGGAAGAGGAGGAGGAGGAGGAAGAGAAGGAGGATGAGGAAGGGGAATAAAAAAATAAAGTAAATAAACAGGGGTAGCAATCCTAATCTCAGACAAAGCAAAAGGAAAGATAGATCTAATTAAAAGAGATAAGGAATGCCACTACAGCCTGCTAAAATGCACCATAAATAATGAAGCAATAACATTATTTAACATATATGCACTAAGGGGTATGAATGCAAATTCTTAGAGGAGATTTTAAGGGAGTTACAGAAAGAAAAAGACTGCAAAACTATAATAATAGGAGAATTCAACCTGCCACTCTCTCAACTTGATAAATCTAAACCTCAAAATAAACAAGAAAGAAATGAAGGAGTTGAACAGAATTTTAGAAAAGGCAGATGTGATAGACCTCTGGAGAAAACTGAATCAGTGTAAAAAGGAATATACCTTTTTTCTCAGTAGTACCTGGGACATACTCAAAAACTGACCATGTTCTAGGGCATAAAAACCTCACAATCCAGTGCAGAAAGTCAGAAGTAGTTAAAGCATCCTTTTCAGATCATGATCCAATAAAAATTATTTGAAATAAAGAACAATGGAAAAATAAGCTAAAGCTTTATTGGAAACTAAATAAACGAATTCTAAAGAATGAGTGGGCCAAAGAAAAAATAACACAAACAATTAATAACTTTATTCAAGAGAATAACAATAATGAGACAATATACCAAAATTTATGGGATGCTGCAAAAGCAGTTCTTAGGGGAAGCTTTATATCTCTAAATGCTTACAGGAATAAAATACGAGAAAAGGAGATCAAATGAATTGGGCATGCAACTGAAATGGCTAGAAAAGGAACAAATTGAACATCCCCAATTAAATGCCAAATTAGAAATACTGAAAATCAAAGAAGAGATTAATAAAATTGAAATCAAGAAAACCATTGACTTAATAAATAAAACCAAGAGTTGGTTTTATGAAAAAAAAACAATAAAATTGATAAAGCTTTGGTCAATTTGATTGAAAAAAGAAAGAAGAAAATGAAATTACCAGTATCAAAGATGAAAAGGAGGAATTCACCTCTAAGGAAAAGGAAACTGAAACAATAATTGGGAATTATTTTGCCCAATGGTATGCCCATAAATTTGACAACCTTGGGATATGGGTGAATATCTACAAAAATATAAATTGCCCAGGTCAACAGAAGAGAAAATAAAATATCTAAATAACTCCATCGCAGAAAAAGAAATTGAGCAAGCTATCAATGAATTCCCTAGGGCAAAAAAACATCTCCAGGGCCTGATGGTTTTACATGTGAATTCTACCAAACATTTAAAGAACAATTAACTCCCACACTATTCTCATACTTTATAGACTATGTGGGAAAATAAGCAAAGAAGGAATCCTACCTGGCACTAATAACCAAACCAGGAAGAGTCAAAATCGAGAAATAAAACTGTAAATCAATTTTCCTAATGATTCTTGATGCAAAAATTTGAAACAAAATATTAGCAAAAATATCACAACAACAAGAATGCAAGACTGGTTCAATATTAGACAAATTATCAGCATGATTGATCATATCAACAACAAAACTAGCAGAAACCATAAGATCATTTCAATAGATGCTGAAAAAGCCTTTGACACAATACAAACCCCATTCCTATTGAAAACACTAGAAAGCATAGGAATAAATGGTGCCTTCCTTAAAATTATATATAGCATCTACCTAAAACTGTCAATAAGCATTATTTGTAATGGTGATAAGCTAGATGCATTCCCAATAAGATGAAGGGTAAAACAAAGATGTCCATTATCACTGTTACTATTAAATTTGATAGTAGAAATGTTAGTTGTAGCAATAAAGGAAGAAAAAGAAATTGAAAGAATTAGAATAGGCAAAGAAGAAACTAAATTATCACTTTTTGCAGATGATATGATGATTTACTTAGAGAATCCCATAGAATCAAGTAAAAAAAAAAACTTGAAGTAATGAACAACTTTAGCAAAGTTGCAGAATATAAATAAACCAACATAAATCCTGAGCTTTCTTATACATTACTAACAAAACCCAATGACAAGACAGAAAGAGAAATTCCATTCAAAGTTACTATAGACACTATAAAATGTTTGGGAGTCTATCTGCCAAGACAAACCTAGGGCCTATATGAACACAATTATGAAACACTTTTCACACAAATTAAGTCAGGTCTAAATAAATGGAAATGTATCAGTTGCTCATACTAATATAATAAAAATGACAATTTTACCTAAATTGATTTATCTATTCAGTGCCATAAAAATTGAAATACCAAAAATTATTTTACAGAGCTGGATAAAATAATTACAAAATTCATCTGGAAAAGCAAGAGGTCTAGAATATCTGGAGAATTAATGAAAAGAAATGCTAGGGAAGGTGGCCTAGCCTTACCAGACACAAATCATCAGTCCTGTAAACTACCTGATACTGGCTAAGAAAAAGAGTTGTAGATCAGTGGAATAGGACAGGTACACAAGACACAATAGCCAACGAATATAGCAATCTACTCTTTGATGAACCCAAGGAGTCCAGCTTCTGAGCTAAGAACTCGCTATTTCACAAAAAAAAAAAAAAACTGCTGGGAAAATTGGAAAATGGTAGGGAAGAAACTGGGCATAGACCAATATCTTATACCATATACCAAAATAAAGTCAAAATGGATTCATGATTTAACAAAAAAGGCCAATACTATAAGCAATTTGGGAGAGGAAGGAATAGTTTACTTATCAGATTTGTGGAAAAGTAAAGAACCCAACAAGAGACAGAGAGCATTACACAATGCAAAATGGATAATTTTGATTATGTTAAATTGAAATGTTATTGTATAAAAAAGGCAATACAACAAAGATTATGAGGGAAGCAGAACATTGGAAGAAAAATTTTTGCAACTAGTATCTCTGACAAAGGCCTCATGTCTGCAATATACAGGGATGTGAGCCAAATTTAGTGGAATTCAAGTTATTCCCCAACTGAAAAATGGTGAAAGGATATGAACTGGCAATTTTCAGAGGGAGAAATTAAGGATATCTATAGGCATATGAAAAAATGCTTGAAATCACTACTGATTAGAGAAATGCAAATCAAAACAACTCTCAGGTACCACATCTCCCTTGTCAGATTGGCTAAAATGAGAAAACAGGAAAGTGATAAATGCTGGAGAGGATGTGGGAAAAATTGCTGGTGGAGTTGTGAATTGATAAAGCTGTTCTGGAGAGCAATTTGGAACTATGCCTGAATAGCTATAAAAATGTTCATACCCTTTGACCCAGCAATATCACTTGTAGGGTTGCATCCCAGAGATATCACACAAGTGGGAAAAGGACACATATGTATAAAATATCTATAGTGGCTCTTTCTGTAGTAGCAAAGAATTGGAAATCAAAGGGATGCCCATCAATCGGGGAATAGTTGAACAATTATGGTATAAGAAGGTAATGAAATACTATTGTGTTATAAGAAATGGGGAAGATACGGACTTCATAATAACCTGGAAAAACCTACACAGGATAATGCTGAGTGAATGGAGCAAAACTAGGGGAACATCATACACAGCCACAGATATATGGATTCTGTGATGACCAACCTTGATAGACTTCACTCTTCTCAGCAATACAACGTGCAAAGACAACTCCAAAGGACTCACGATGGAGAGAGCTGTCTACATCCAGAGAAAGAACTACGGAGTATGAATGCAGATACAGGCACACTTTGTGCTGGCCTTTTTTTCCCTTTATTTTTTTATTTCTCTTTTGTATTTGTTTTTGTTTGGGGGTTTTGTTTTTGGTTCAGTTTCTTCTTTCTCATGGTTCATTGCATTGGTCATAATTCTTCTTTACAACTTGACTATTGTGTAAATAAGTTCAATACGAAGTTGTATATAGAAGATATATCGGATTCCATGCTGTCTTGGGGCAGGGGGGAAGAAAGTCTGGAACTCAAAATTATGCTGCAAACTAAAAATAAAAAATCTTAATTATAAAAAACCTTAAAAACCTATCCTTTAAAATCTGCAAAGATGACAAATTGATATATTTCTCATCTGAGACTTTTGTTGCTTAACATTATTACAAATTATTTAGAAAAAGAGTATACTAAGAAATTAATCCCAGGTACCCAGATGAGAGCATAGGAAAATGGGAGACATTCTCTTGATACCGGCAAACACACATATGTGCTGGTTGGCCAACTAGCTTCATTAAAGATTAAATCAATATTAATATTTAGGTTAACTTTTTAAAAAAGAAAAATATTCACATTTTACTTAAAAGATGCAGTTGGAGAGGATCATCATTACCATTTCTTTGATGATATTAGCCTAATGTTTAGTTATGAAAAAGATTTTTTTAATTACCAGAAATGAGACTAAAAATGTGACACATTTGAAAAAGAGAAAATGAAATGATGATACTTAAGACAGAAATGGTGAAATTAAAACATACCAAAGGATACATGACGAGACATGGAACATATCACTAATTATTTTGAGTATTTTCTTTTAAATTAAGGATGTGCAAATTCCTTTTTCTTCAAGCAAAAACAAGTCTTCAGTGGTATTTTGCTGCTTGTTAAAAGAAAATATGCCATATTTCTTAGACTAGAGAAACCAGGTTCTGTTTAAATCATATTCAAGTCAAGTCCATTACAACACATATTGCTAGAAAAATTTGTCTATTATAAAAATAGCTAATAGCCCATTTATTTAAAAATATTTAATATAAACAATATTGTAAAGTTACAGAATTTAGTTAGTATTGAGGAATTTGCTGCAACAGGGTTTTTTTGAGTTTAAATAATTATTTATTTATTTAATATTTTTAGTTTTCAGCACTAATTTTCACAAGAGAGTGAATTATATATTTTCTCCTCATTTATTTCCTCCCACTCCAAGATGGAAAATATTCTGGTTGTCTAGTTCCCCAGTTAGCCCTCCCTTCTGTCACCCCACTCCCCTCCCATCCCCTTTTCTCTTACTATCTTGTAGGGCAAGATAGATTTCTATGCCCCATTACCTGTATATCTTGTTTCCTAGTTGCATACAAAAACTTTTTTTAAACATCTTCTTTTAAAACTTTGAGTTCCAAATTCACTTCCCTTTTCCCTCCCCACCTGTGTCGTAAGGCAAAAAATTGTCTCCTTAGCACTTAGTTCAACTAGTGCCCTTGTAGAGTTTGGCTTTTGTCACTGAATCTTGCTAAGTGCTAGGCCCCTGGCCCAAACCCCTATTGGTTGTAGCATTGACATTATTATGTGGTGGTAATTAAGGTGGGACATTTTGCTTTTCTTCTCTTAAGTGCCTTTAATGATAACGTGGGCAGATAAAGTGGGATCTTTTCCTCTTGGAGCATTTCTCAGCACTGAGACAAGTAGGAGTCATTGATTTGTATATGATGTGACCCTGGGGATAGAGAACTTTCCCAGACCCAGCCTGGATGAGGTCAAAGCCTTCAGGGCTCCAAACATTGGATATAACTGAGGAGAGCTTGGCATTTGATTTTTGGGGCACATATTTTCTCCCTTGACCCTGTCCCTTTTCAAAAGTATTTGCCTTAGATTACCTCCTCCTCATTTCTGCCCTCCTTTTTATCATTCCCCCTTTTTTATCTCCTTCCTCCTATTTTCCTGTGGGGTAAGATACCCAATTGAATGTGTATGTTATTCCATCCTCAGGTCAAATCTGATGAGAGCAAGATTCACTCATTCCCCCTCACCTGCTCCCTCCTCCCTTCCTACAGAACTGCTTTTCCTTGCTACTTTTGTGTGAGATAATTTACCTCATTCTATCTCTCCCTTTCTCCCTCCTCAACATATTCCACTCTCATTCCTTAATTTATATTTTTTTTAGATATCGTCCGTTCATATTCCACTCACTGTGTGCCCTCTAGGTAAATATATACACATATATATGTATATGTATATATATGTACATATGTTTATATGTAAATGTATATATGTATGTATATACGTATGCATGTATGTATGTATGTATGAATGTATGTATGTATGTATGTATGTATGTATGTATGTATGTATGTATGTATGTATGTATGCATGTACATTCCCTTCAGCTACCATAATACTGAGGAGTCATGAATCATACACATCATCTTTCCGTGTAGGAATTTAAACAAAATAGTTCCACTTTAGTAAGTCCCCTATGATTTCTCTTTGTTGTTTACCTTTTGATGCTTCTCTTGATTCTTGTGTTTGAAAGTCAAATTTTCTATTCATCTCTGGTCTTTTCCCTGAGAAAGCTTGAAAGTCCTCTATTTTATTGAAAATCCATATTTTGCCTTGGAGCATGATACTCAGCTTTGGTAGGTAGGCCATTCTTGGATTTAATCTTAGCTCCATTGACCTCCAGAATATCATATTCCAACCCCTCAATCCCTTCATGTAGAAGCTGCTAGGTCTTGTGTTGTTCTGATTGTATTTCCACCAAACTCAAATTATTTATTCCTGACTGCTTGCAGTATTTTCTCCTTGATCTGGGACCTCTGGAACTTGGCGACAATATTCCTAGTTTTCTTTAGGGGATCTTTTTGAGGAGGCGACCTGTGGATTCTTTCAATTTTTATTTTACCTTCTGGTACTAGAATATCAGGGCAGTTCTCCTTGATAATTTCTTGAAAGATGATGTCCAGGCTCTTTTCTAGATCATGGCTTTCAGGTAGTCCAATAATTTTTCGATTCTCTCTCTTGGATCTATTTTCCAGGTCAGTGGTTTTTCCAATGAGATATTTCACATTTTCTTCCACTTTTTCCTTCCTGTGGTTCTGTTTTACAATATCTTGATTTCTCATAAAGTCCCTAACTTCCACTTGCTCCAATCTAATTTTTAAGGTAGTATTTCTACAGTGGTGTTTTGGACTTCCTTTTCCATTTGGCTAATTCTTCCTTTCAAGGCATTCTTCTCCTCATTGGGTTTTTGGATCTCTTTTGCCATTTGAGTTAGTCTATTTTTTAAGGTGTTGTTTTCTTCGGTTTTGGGGGGGATTTCCTTCAAATAGTCATTGACTTGTTTTTCATGGTTTTCTCACATCATTCTGATTCCTCTTCCCAATTTTTCCTCTACTTCCCTAACTTGCTTTTCTAATCCTTTTTGAGCTCTTCCATGGCATGAGACCAGTTCATGTTTTTCCTGGAGGCTTTTTTTTTTCTTGTTTGGTTATGAATACTTCTCTTTTTTTTATTTTTTTTATTTTTTTTTAATTTATTTTTGACATGTTTGGTTTTCAGCATTGATTTTCACAGGCGTTTGACTTACAAATTTTCTCCCCATTTCCTCCCCCCCCACTCCAAGATGGCGTACATTCTGGTTGCCCTGTTCCCCACTCTGCCCTTCCCTCCGTCGCCCCATTCCCTTCCCATCCCCCTTTCCCTTCCTCTCTCCCCTGTTCCCTTCCCATCCACCCTCCCTAAGAAGTCAAGCAATTCAACATGGGCCCCATGGATATCATTATGTATAACCCTTCCACAATACTCATTTTGTGAAAGACTAACTATATT
>JAQQSZ010016385.1:0-11047 GCA_028646595.1 Phalanger gymnotis
AGTTCTATGTTCCATGCTTGGGTGGATGCGCTGCCTCACCAGCACTCCTCCTTCCCCCAAAACCCCCTACCCAGAATGGGCTTAAATCTTCAGCAGGCTCTGCACTCCTGCTCTGATCAGCCACTTAATTCCTCCCACCAGGTGGGCCTGGGGCCAGAAGCAACTGCAGCTGAATTTCTAAAGCTGCCCCTCCTCCATTGCCTCAGGGTGGAAGCCGAACCTCAAACTCTGTCCAATCCCGCAACTTTTCCCACTAACCTTCTGTGTTGTCATTGCTGTTTGTGGGTTGTGAGGTCTGGTACATGCCACAGCTCAGTAATTCAGCATGCTAGGGCACTCTCCGCTCCACTCCTGGTCTGCCGCGCCACGCCTCGCACGCTGGGCTCTCCTTGGCTCAGCTCCACTCCCCTCGGCTGGGGGCTGGGAGTTCCGTTCGGGACAGACCTTACCTCGAGACCATCCAGGCTGTCCTGGGCTGGAGCCCTGCTTCCCTCTGCCACTTTGTGTGTTCTGCAGTTCTAGAATTGGTTCAGAGCCATTTTTTTATAGGTTTTTGGAGGGACTTGGTGGGGAGCTCACGCCAGTTACTGCTTTCCAGTCGCCATCTTGGCTCAGCCTGACTGTTCTAAAATTCTATGATTCTTTGATTATCCCTTATGTCTCCATCCCTTCTAATTACTTCCCTTGCTTTCTTTGTTCCTATTTAGTCAACATAGGCCCTTTGGAACTTAATAGAACCCTTGGTGTCCCCCCCCAGCTTTCTAGTGCATTCCCTACACCACCCCCAAATGTTATCTTGTGTCTTGTTTATGTCTTTTAAGATAGTAAGTCCCTTTCTCTGCCTACTCTTTTCCCTCCCTGTATACTTGTATTTCCCTCTTTTCCTAAGACTATAAAAATAGAACAAAACTATCCCCTGACCATTTACCTGTCTTGTTTAAATTTAAAGATATATACATAGATAGATAGAGAAATCTCATTAAATGTGCATCCTTCCCGCCATAGGATCAGTTTTTCCAGAAGGTTGTTCTTGGTTCTAAGCATTTATCTTTTGCTTTTTTTGAATTCAAATTCCACTATTTTTGCTCCCAAATCTTGTGTGACACTGACTATGTTTCTTTATACTCAAGCTCCTTCTTTTTTGACTGCTTATAGTGTGCGTGTGTGTGTGTGTATGTGTGTGTGTGTGTATTTTCTTTTACCTGGACACTTAATTTTATCTATGACATTCCTGGGCATTTTCATTTTGGAGTTTCTTTCAGGAAGTAACCAGTGCATTCTTCCTATTTTCACTCTGCTGTCTGGTTTTAATAAGTCTGGGAAGTTTCATATATAATTTCTTGCACTGTGATATCCAGGCATTTGGGGCAGAAGTCAGTATAAGATAGTATAATGATTCTGAGATTATCTTTCATTGATATTTTCAGATGAGTTTTTTTTATTAATTTACATTTCCTTTTTTCCCCAGAATCTTTTCGTTTTGTCTTCATATTTCTTATTGGCTAGTGTATCACACTTTCTATATGGCACTGTCTAATTTTCTTGGAGAGAGAGAGAGAGAGGGGAGGCACAGAGAGACAGAGATGGAGAGAGAGACAGAGAGAAAGAGAGAGCGAGAAAGAGAGAGAGGGAAATACAGGGAAAGAGACAGAGACCGAGAGAGAGAAAGAGAAACATGGAGAGATTGGGACAGATGAAAGGTATTATGATCCTGTAAAGGACTCTGTTGTACAACATCAAAGGGGAAGAAATTCAGATGGAGTGAAATATGAAGGCCATTACTTGGTAGCATGATGTTTTCTTGTTTTTCCTCATCTATAAAATGGGAATAATGACAGCACCTACCTCCCAGGGTTGTGAGAATCAAATGAAATAATGTTTATAAAATGCTTAGTACAATTCTTGGCACATAGTAGGCATTTAATGCTTGTTCCTTTCCTTCCAAAATGTTGGGCCTAGAAATAAATGCACTATTCCAGATGTGGTTTTAAGCACTACCACCTCTTTATTCATGAAACTTGTACTTCTTTTAATGCAACCCAAGATCACTTTAGGGCTTTAGGTTTGGGATTTGTTTGTTTGTTTTTTGGCTTATATCAAGCCATTGATATGTATTGAGCTTGTGGTCCATTGAGATCACAAGATCTTTTCCAGACTAACTTCTATCTAGCTACACCTCCCACATATTGTACTTTTGAAATCAGTTAATTTAAAACACAAGGTCAAGACTTTAGATTCATCCTTAATATATTTCAAATTTCATCTTTTTTGGATTACTCTCAAAGTTCTAGCCTGTCGAGATATTTTTGGATTTTGACTCTCATCCAACATGTTATGTTTCCTTCCTAAACTTCATGTCATCTGAATGATGTCATCTATGCATTTATCCAAGTCATTTTGAAAAATGTCAAATAACACAAGGCCAAGCACAGCTCCCTGGGAAACTCCAGTAACAATCTTCTTCCAAAGTAGCAATAAATGATTAATGACTGCTTCTTGGGTTGGGCCAGTCAGTCAATTCTGAATCCCCTTCACTGTACTATGGCTTAGCACACATGTCTCCATCTTGTCTATGAGAACCAAATGAGAGACCTTACCCAATGCTTTGCTAAAATCCAGGTTATTTATGTCTATAGCCTTCCTCTGACCTATTAACCCTGCCAGAAAAGGAAGTTGGGTTAGCTGTCATGACATATCCTTAAGGAGGCCATGCTGCATCTTTAGGATCACTGCTTCCTTTTCTAGACATTTGTGAACCATCCCTTTAATAATCCATACTAGAATTTTGCCAGTAGTTGAAGACAAGTTCAGTTATCTAAGTTTGCAGACGACACTCTTTTAAAAATTGGAACATTTGCCGTTCTCTAATTTGGTGGCTCTTCTACAATACTTATCTTTATTTCCATCTTCATGAGCTTACTATAGTCTCCACATCTTGTCTTCCTGAAAAGCAGGCATATGAATTTAGTTGGAAGGTTGTGGAACTTGCCATCTTAATTATGTTTGTATTTTTCTGAATGAACTCATTAGGTAGAGGCCAATGACAAATGTCCAGGAAGCATGTGAGCTATGATTCATCCACCGTGTATGCTAAATGTCTCAGCCACAGAGAGGTTGTAATATGAGAAGTGAGCAGCTCACTGAGGAGCCATGAAGGGAACTGGGGGGAAAAAAATGCCTGTTACTGTTTAGACTTTTTTTCAAGTCAAAGCTTTCTCTCTGGAAAGGAGGTTAAGTGGAAATTATCACAGGGTGGTGGTTCTGTTCCTCAATGACTAGGGAGTGTGTGTTTGCTCTGGTAATGGTCTGTCCATCTGTCCTCACCCAATCTTGGTGAATAACAATCCCGTCTCTGATTTATGACAGCCTCCCAAAAGACAGAGAACATTCCAGGAAGATGAGGCACCTAGTCTTATGTCACTCCTAAAAGGGCTTATTTGATGATAGATTATCACAATCTTAGAGAAAGTCTGCTAAGAAGAAATTATTTTACTATTGGATTATAGCTTTAGAGCTATAATATAATATCTATTATAATATAAGAAAGGACCTTAAAGGCCCTTGAGTCCAATGCCGCCATTTTATAAATCATAGAGTGATGTACTTATAGCTGTAAGGGAACTTAGAAGTCATTTTACTCTTGAGGAAACTGAGGCACAGAACCATTAAGTGACCTACCCAGTGCCCTATAGCTGGTGATTATCTGGAACAATATCAGAATCCAGGTCTTCCTGACTCCAAGCCCTCTTGTCTATATGTTACCTGTGGATAGAGATGGAGGCCAAGAGAAGAGAAATGACATCCCCAAGGTCACATAGATAGTAAGTGGCAGAGTCAGGATCTGAAGCCAGGGTCTCTGACTCCAATTCTGAAGCTTTTCCCACTCTGCACACTGCTTTTACCTCTTTGACTCCAGAAAGTCTTTTAGAGAAGATATGTAAAGAGTGAGGATTAGTGGATAGAGGGGTGACCTTGGAGTCCCATACTAGCTGTGTGACCATGGGCTAAGTCACTTCTCAGCATCCCAGGAAATTCTTTAAATCCTAAGTTGCTGATGATCTGTCTATTTGCATCAGTGGAAGGCATTTCCCTACTGGGAGTTCTCTACACTGGTGAAATCACAGATGCAGAGGGGGTGGGAATTCTGAGAAGGCATCAGAGCCTTAAAAGACATTGGCTATTCCTACCCGTCTAAGCTGGAAACACAAGGAAATGTGGGTGTGATCTGTTTTTTATACTATCCTTTCCTTTGCCCCCAAATTTGGGTTGTAAGAAGGCACCAATCCAATCTAATGGTGGGAATTGAAGAATTTTTTGACAGGGGAGTACCCAGGAGATGCAGTAAACACTAGAATTCTATACGTTCATCTAGCACCAGTGGGTCCACCTCCTGGTGAGTGAGAGCTATCATTTCTCATGCCATACTCAGGGTCACCAATTGAAATTATACCAATGGATCCAGTTGAGCTTGGAAGGTGGCCCAGGTAAAGGTAGCATGGAGAGGAGGTCGAGGTGGAGAAGAGGAACAGAAAAGGGAGGGTGTCCCTGGAAGACAGGCAAAGACCTACTTGCTGGTCTGAAACTAATCTATGTATATCTTTTACAATGATCCTCCTCATTCCTCCACAATACAATACAAATTGGAAGGTAGTCAACTCAGTCTGACCATGGGCATCTGAGAATCTATTGTGACATCATTCACTCCCACCTAGACCCCAAAACCTATGTACTTTCATAACATCATGAGTCTCCTCTGTTGGAACCAGAGCCAAGCTATTGGGGTGATGCCTTCAGAACCAGGCTGAACAAAACTCAGTATCACAGAATGTTGGAGCCAGAAGGACTACTAGAGACTATCCAGGTCAAGTCTTTCATCTTATAGATGGAGAAACTGAGGCTTAGAGGGGAAACATGACTACTCTATGGATATACATATAGTTGGAAAGTGACAGAGATGGATTCTACTCCAAGACTTCTAACTCACATCCAATATTCCTTCCCCCATACCACGTTTAGGAATTTTTTTCCAAAATAAATCCACTCATGTTCTCCCCATCAAGCTTTGCTTCCCCACTTTGGGCCATTAGAAGAGAGGTGTTATTACTGTTTTTTTTTTTCAAAATAATCACACATGATCTACTGAAATGGTCCATTCAGAGCTTGCTGCTCTGATCCTGATAGGTAATAATTTTTGATGTATGAACTGATCAAGTGGCCACTGAGGTTTCTTCCACCCCTGAGGTTTTGGAATTCTTATTTTGTAATAATTCACATAGGAAAATGACAGAATGATATTCATCAGCATGGGAGTGGGCCAGACAGACTGAGGCTTAAGTCACTACGTTTCAAGGAACAGGGAAGGATCCTCCCAAGATGGCTGTTGTCATTGTCATCATGGTCACCATCATTATTATTTGCAATATATACTAATTATGGACAGCTAGGCGGCACAATAGATAGATCACTGGCCTGGAGTCAAGAGGACCTGAGTTCAAATCCAACCTCAGACACTTACTAGCTATGCGACCCTAAGCAAGTCACTTAACCCTGTTTGCCTCAGTTTCTTCATCTGTAAAATAAGCTGGAGAAGAAAATAGCAAACTACTCAAGTATCTTTGCCAAGAAAACAACAAATGGGGTCGCAAAGAGTTGTACATGACTGAAACGACTCAACAACAAACAACAAAAATAACAATTATACACAATTTATTCATTAGATAAATATTTATTGAATGCCTAAAAATGTTAATATTGTATAATAATCATGTATGTGTTTCAACGATCCGGCTAGCAGCTGTCGTGGGGGTGAAAGCCCAACAAGAACGCTCCCAGCACGCTGCAAAAGCACAGGTTCTTTTGATATGTTTAACTAAGGAAAGCAAGCTTAAGCGGTTGACAAACTTACTTTAATTCCACATACAAATATCATTCACTTAGCAGCACCCTGAACTTCAGAACAAAATACAAAGTACAAACATCAACAGACAGACCTTGTCTGATTCACATTCCAATACATAGTTACCAGAGTTTAACAAAGTCTCAACACCCGGGTTTACGAGCTGGAGGGCTCCTTAGCTACAGCTGCATGGGAGTCTCCAAATGCCACCAAGAGTAAGAGCCCTGCACAAATGGCTCCATCTTCTCTTCTTACAGAGTTTCAGGCGTCATCAAACATCATCTGAATGACCAGAACTTAGGCTACTATGATTTACTCTTGAGTTAGCACCTCCCCTTAGTTAGCCAGACCTTGGGCCCCACCTTAGTTACCAATCCACACCCACATAGGTTTTACACCTAATAAGGGTTTGGGCCTGGGGCTTAGCACCTAGTAAGACTCAATGAAATGCACCGAATTACTCAAAGGAAACAAACCAAACTCTTCAAGGGCACTTGGTCGAACTAAGTGTTAAGAGCCCATTTTGCTTACCAACACAGTATGATATTAATGATGACAGTGATGATAGTGATGGCGATGATAAGGTTGATGATGGACCCATGATATCACTGATGTAGGGAAATTCTCAGTGAGGAAACCCACTCTACCAATGTAGATAGGCCCCTTCTCTTCAATTCAGAGTCTTACAGAGCTCTCTAGAGTACCAAGAGTTTAAATTACATACCCATGGTCATATAGCCAGGATGTGTCTGCAGCAGAATTTGTGAGACTGGCTTTCCATCCACTGTACCATGTTGCTATCATCATCATCATCATCATCATCATCATCATCATCATCATCATCGTGCTAATGGTAATAACTCACATGGGTCAATCAATCTTCAAATATTATTAAGTAATTACTATGAGCCAGGCACTGTGCTAAATGTTGGAGGTAAAAAAGAAAAAAGGGAGAAATGCCTACCCTCAGGGAGCTTACATTCTCATGGAAGAACCAATATTGATATAGATAATACATATGTAGTAAGGGTGAGAAGGCCTATAGGGACTCTCCCAGAAAGTCTATACCCAGAGCTCCTCTAGAAATTTCTGGAGACGCCCCCCAAGTATGTGATAAGTCACTGATTGGGCCTTTAGGGGATGAAAAACTCCTTGTCTGTTTCTGGCCATATGATGGTCCAGTGCTAGAAAGATTTGGTGTTTTAGAATGATGTGGCTGCCACTCCTTGTGTGATCCATTAGATCTCCTCTTGTCCCATGACAGCAGCAGTGGGGTCTGGAGTACCTTGCCTATTAAATAAAGTGATGGTCTCTGGCTGGTCTTCTGCTCTTAATATTTTGATTCTCCAGCCATCATGTGACTCCAGTGATGGATTCAGAGGGAAAAGTCCTCCATTAACCCAACATCATGTTGACCACACTTACATGGCCATGGCTGACTGCCTCTTTTGTGTTTAGACAAAGGAGTATCCTGAAATGCAATTGTCCAAGATAAGAGGCAACCTTATGAACTTAGGAGATCTTGAGGTCAGAATGTCTTGTGTCCAGTAAAAAGCTGGCTGGCAGAAGAAGAAGCTTCATCATAAAGGATAGACCCCAACAAGAAGACTGGCCCAAGCCCATCCATTTTAACAGCAGACACATACCAGGATGGATGATTAGGACAGTGCCAAGCAGAGGTGAAAGTAACATGCTTAATTAGCAATCCTACAAATTGCTTTATGTTTTGATAAGATTTAAATATCAACTTCTTAGCAGATTATAAGAGTATGTGTGTTCAGGTGCTTTGCTTTGGTCAAATGAGTGTTTGTGAGTCTTTTATGTTGATTGTCCTATTTGTGTGTAGGGTTTGTGTTTCTATCCCAGACCTGCCTCATATTGTACACAGGAGAGTCCTCCTTTTGAGGAGAAAACCTTAGATGTGAGCCATAAGTAAAACTGACCCTGTGGCACCAGGGCGAGGGACTAAATGAGCCAAAGAGAGTGAAAAAAGGGAACCTAGACCTGTCTAAGGCTGGGTTCTTCAGTACTGAACCCAATCAAAACAGCATGCCTGGATAAAAACCAGTATAAATCTGGGGAGTGAGCATAGTATTTCAGTTCTTATGAGCCAAGTAGTGGTTCCTCAAGGTTAGACATACAAGATACTTATGTAAGGGATAGAAGGGAAGGAAGGAAGGCAGGAAGGAAAGCAGGAAGGAAGGAAGGAAGGAAGGAAGGAAGGAAGGAAGGAAGGAAGGAAGGAAGGAAGGAAGGAAGGAAGGAAGGAAGGAAAGAAGGAAGGAAAGAAGAAAGGAAGGAAGGGAAGGAGGGTTGGAGGGAGGGAGGGAGGGGGGAAGGAAGGAGTCTTTGATGGAAAATGCTTTGAGTTTGCAAATAACTTGATATACACTATCCCATTTGAGCATTACAACAGCCCTGTAAAGTGTGTCAGTCAGTCAATCAATCGATCAATCAAAAGGCATTTATTTAGTGATTACCATGTGGCAGGCATTATAGATGCTGCTGCTAACCCCCTTTTTTCCAGGAGAAAACTAGAGATGAGGAAGGTTCATAGAATTGAAGCTCAAAGGGACCGCAGAGAGCATCTGGTCTAATCTTCCCATTTTACAGAGTAGGAAACAGAGACCCAGAAAGGAGGAAGCAACTTCCCTGAGTTCATGCAGGGAAAAGGAAACTGTGGCTCAGGAACGTTCACAGATTTTGAGCTCAAAGGGATCTTAGCTTTCTTCTAATCCTAGAGCTTCATTTTCTAGTAAGAGAACTGAGTCCCCAAGGTGGGAAGTGATGTGACTAAGCTCACACAGGGAAAGTGGAACTCAGGAAGGTTCATAGATTTGAAACTAGGCTTAAAGATAGCCTAGTAGTAAAGAGCAAAGCCAGGATTTGAACTCATGTCCTTTGATTCTAAACCTAGCTTATGCAGTACTATACCATAAAATTGCACATTAAGTAAGTGTCTGAGGTGGGCATTTGAACCCATCTTTCTGATTCCAAGTCTAGTACTCCATAGATGTGTTTTGGGGGCCATCTTTAGCCATCCTGATCGATATCTGGCCACTGCACCCAGATGGCCCCGGAGGAGAAAGTGAGGCTGGTGACTTTGCACAGCCCTGCCTCATTTACCTGCCAATTCACCTGCAAGTCAGGACATCATCCTCCTGAAGTCATGGTCCTCTTAGAGAATGAAGGACAAACAACAACAACAACTGTGTTATTACAACAGTGACAGTAACACTAATAATAGCTACCCTGCATCATGCTTTAAGACTTTCTTCTTCGGCCTTCCCAACAGCCACATGCATCATTATCAGGAGGATGAGAGAGCATGGAGTTAGAGATTTAGAACCAGAAGGAACCTCGGAGACCTCCTAGTTCAACCCATTTATTTTCCCAAGAGAACTCAAGAGGTGGAACAGCTTGTCCAAGGTCATAAAGAGAGCTCTCTCCAAGCTTTGTGGTTTGGATCATCATGAGCTGTCTACATAGATCAACCTCACTAGGTAACCGCCAATCCCCCACCAAGCTCTGTGCCACATAGACTGGGCATCTGTAGCCAACAGGGTTTGGACAACCCTTGTCTTTGGAAGTGAATTTTGCCCTAGCGAGATGCAAAAGATTCAATGAACTTGGATTGGCACGCCTGTGGTTGGCAAACCACTTCTCACATTTATTTTCTCACACAGTTGGCTATAGGCTTTGGGATGAATTTTTTAAAAACCAGGAGTAAACAAACCAAGAGTTCCAGATGACAAAGAGGAATCTGGTGTTGTTCTAGAAGTTCACATAGGACTTACACAGATGACCACATTCAGGCTCAGATGACAAGAGGGAACCATTTCCCTCCAAATATGTGATCAAGGAAAGCCTGGGTTTTTGTCTGAGTCTTAATTCTATCTTTTTTTCTTTTAGATCTTTCTGAGAGCAGAAGAATATTTTTTATATTCAATCAATCTATAAACATTTCTTAAGCTTCTCCTATGTACTGGATGCTGAGGATTCAAAGGCAAAGATAAACTAATCCTTGCCCTCAAGGAACTTATGTTCCATTGGTTGTGACAATAGGTACACAGATCAGAATAATAAATAAATACCAGGCCATTTTTGAGGTGAGACAGGAGCAAAAGGAGGTGACTTCTGGGCTAAGCTTGGACAGGAGGTAGGGATTCTCAGAGGCAGAGGTGAAGACAGAATGCATTCCAGGAATGAGGGACGACCTGTACAAACACGAAGAGGTTGAAGATGGAATGTCAGTGTGAGAAACAGCATGGAGGCTGATTTGGCTAGGTTGTAGAGTTCATGAAGGGGAGAAATGTGGAATATGCCTGGAAAGGTGACAGTTATATTGGATCAAGCCCTTAGAGGGGTGAGGTAAGGAGGCAATGAGCCAGGGAGAGATTTTGAAATTAAAGAAATCAAACCCTAAGTCAACTTATGGAAGGGTTTTAATTTTCAGGAGGGAGAGGGCAAAGTTTGGCCTTCTTTATTTGGTGTGAATCCAAGTTCTAAGTTTCCCCTCTGCCAGCCCAAAGTGATGCATAATAAAAAGTTGGGGTTGCAGAATTTTAAGATCTATGAGCTGGAAAGGACATCAGAGGTCATATACATAATACAATCTATTCCTGAACAGGGATCCTTTCTATAACCTTCCTGACAAGTAAAAGGCAGCTAGGTGGCAGCCTGAGTGTGGTCATTTGTGTAAGTTCTATGTGAACCTCTAGAACCACACCAGTGCTCAGAGCACTGAGCCTGGAATCAGGAAAGCATTCATTCTGGCCCAGCCTCAGATATTTACCAGCTCCATGTCAAGTCACTTAACCTCTGTTTGCCTCAGTTTCCTGATCTGTAAAGTGAGAATAATAACAGCACCTACATTGTAAGGCTCTCGTGGCGATAAAAACGAAGTAATATTTTTAAAGGGAAGGGGAGTTCTCTACCATCTGAGCTAGACTCGTTGTCTGGAAGTTTTTCCATGTTACCAGGCCTAAATTTGCCTCTGCAACTTACTCTTTTTTTGTCTTTTTTTTTAATTTATTTTTAATATGTTTGGTTTTCAGCATTGATTTTCACAGGAGTTTGAATTACAAATTTTCTCTCCATTTCCTCCCCCCCACTCCAAGATGGCGTACACTCTGGTTGCCCTGTTCCCCA
>JAQQSZ010016386.1:0-11047 GCA_028646595.1 Phalanger gymnotis
CGCCCCCCAAGGGTTTGTTTTTTGTTTTTTGGTTGACAAGGCATGAGCATGTTTGTAGGCAGTTGGAAAGGAACCTAAAGAGATGAAAAAAAGTTTGAAAATAAGAGAGAGGCTTTCCTCTCTTATCAAAAGGGTAAATTCTCAAAGGATACAGGAGGGAAAGAGTTAAAGGCACATGCAGGGGGTTGGAAAAGGAAAGAAAAGGACCACCTTAAACTCTGACACTATAGCCAAGGAGAAGAAGATGGGCAAAACATGTTGAGGTTTTGAGGTATGGAACAGGAGAGATAAAGGAGCTCACAGTAGCTAGCTTTGATTTTTTTCAAATTGTTTTTTTTTTAGTAAAATAAGAGAAAAGGTCATCTGCTGATTTTCCTAAGCTAGAAAACTACCCAAGGAACATCCTCCCAGAAGCCATGCTGTGATTTTCTTTTCATCCTGTTCCCAGATGACTTATGCTATTAAGAAGAAGCGACATGTACTGGAAAATAACCCTGGATTCAGGGTTCATGAATCTTGAACTGAGTCAGAGCTAGGAATCTTAAGTGGTATCTGTGCTACTTTCTAGATGTGTGACCTTGGTCAAGTCTGAATTTCCTTGAGATTCAGTTTCCTCGTCTTTGAAATGCAGGATAATGATATTTGTTCTACCTATTGAAATGGACTGTTACAAGGAAAACAAATTGTAAACTATAAAACAGCCTATGAATGAGCTATAATTATATGAAAAATCAATAGTGGTAGAACTATCCAAAGAAACCATGATGACAGAGTCTTTATCATGAGAGAATTAACACAAAGTTTCTTTGATTAAAGACACCAGGAGAAGGGAGACATTGAGAGTGGGAGGGATGGGAGAATGAAAGGAAAAATCGATAGAACCCCCGGAGGCTGTGTCTACCTGCCAAGAACACCCCAAACATATCCATCACAATGTCACTCTCCGTGGGGTTTATCTATTGAATATGTTGCTTTCTCAAAAGAGCAGGAATGCATGGGTTTGCCAAGTATAAAAGGGAATTCACCTAGCAGATAACTTGCTGTAATTAAAAAACAGTTTGTTTGTGTTTTGGGTTTTTTTTTTTTTGGTAGAGCAAAATCAAAAAGAAATCTGATGAATCTTAATATTCAAGAGAGTCACTTTAGGCCTTGTGAACTCAGCCTTGGTGCAACCCGACGTTACCCCAGTTTCTTCCATCATCCCACAGCATTTATATACTGCTATATTCAGCTATTGGGCCTGCTTTAAATTTCAATTATTTGTGTTTTTCATTTTTGTTTGTTCTATTCTGACCATTAGAATGCAAGTTCTTGGAGTTGGGGGCCATGACTTCTTCATTTCTAACTTCATATGGTCAATCAATGTTGCTACTTAACTGTCCTAAGCCTTGCACACAAGCTCCTGGCACTTTTTCTATGTGCCCTTTCCTAACTCGTCATCCTCTTCCTGACCCCTTTAGGTGACTGCTCCCTATCATTGTTTCCTGGGTCATCTTCTCTTTTCTCTCTATGTTCTTTCCCTTGGTATTCCATTTCACTTTCATAATTTCAACCACCATGTGTAGACAGGTGATTCCCAAATCTACCTGTACAGCCTCGATCTTGCCCTAACTCCAACTACACCTCTGGTCTTAGACTCTTTCTTTTGTTTTTCTCTCATGGAGATCACATTGAAACCCTCAACTTCAGTGATCACCTTTAGTCATGCCCACAATTTCCAAATCTCTATTTGTGGCCCTAGTCTCTCTTCCAAGCTCCAATTCCTCATTTCTAGGTCTATAATGGACATTTCTACCTAGATATTCTAAGATCACTTAGACTCAGCATGCCTCAAACTGAACTCCTTAATTTACCCTCAAAATTGATTTCTCTTAAACACACACACACACACACACACACACACACACACTATGGTACCACCTCTAAGTCACTCTGGCTTCAAATCTCAGTATCATATTTTATTCCTCTCCCTCATCTCCCATACCCAATTAGCTGGCCAGTCCTATTGATTCAACCTCTGTTGGAAGAAATATTAAAGGCTATCCAACTGAGTCGTTGAAAGGTTAAATGTCTTAGCCAGGATCACACAGCTAGTAAATATCTAAGGTGGAATTTGAACCCTGATCTTTATGACTCCAAGTACAGCAACCATATCCACTATACTATGGTATTTCTCATAAGCCATTGTCTCCTCCTTTCTATTTCTTCTGCTTAGGCTTTCGACACCTCTGGCCTGGACTATTCTAATATCCATATAACTCACTTTCCTGGTGTCCTGGTTCTTCTTTTTTTTTTTCTCTTTCCCATACCAATCCACTCCAGAAGGGAGAGAGGAGGGAACGAGAACTTATTAAGCACCTACCATTTGTCAGGTACTGTGCTAAATGCTTTTCAAATATGATCTCATTTGATAATGATAACCTGGGTGCTGCTGCCAGATTACTCTTGCTGAATGCATCACATACTGTTCAAAAAACCTTCAGAGGCTTCACATTGTTTATTAAATGAAATTAATTACTAAATTATTAAATAAAATGAAAATAAATTAAATGAAAAACACCCCTTGGTCTGGAATTCAAGGCCCTCCATGATATCACCAGGGTGATGGATTCAGTAGCAGATTGACTATAGCACATTAATATTTTGTTTTTGCAAAGGCAACTCTCAAAGGTCATCTATACATTGTTGGTAGCCATATTAGTGGGATCTTTGAAGTATTAAAGTCTGGGTGAATGATCAAGTGAAGAGGCTATACTTAGCTTCCATTGATAACATTATGACCCACACTATCAAGAGCTTTGTGTTTTTTGCATTTTCTCATAGAAGGCGCTAAGCTGCTATGCTAATGAGCCCAGCTTATCTTAAAGAGACTTGTGACTCTGCAGAAGAAGTCTTCGTGGTTAGATGGCAAATGCAAAGCCATGCCGAAATCCAAACTGTGTGATTCCAGGATAGATCAGGTTGGCTTACTTGGTTCAAGGGCCTGTGAGGACAACTCTGAGTCAGTGCTTCCCCTCAGGCATGAGAACCCAGCTGATGGGTGCTAGGCCTGTTTTGTGTTCTTTCTTCTAATAAAAAAATGACTTTATTTAAAGTAATTGTTTATCTCTTTCCCTTCTGCCTATTTTCAATTCAATTCAATATGTAATAATATCAGAGAGAACAATTATGTTCCTTTTGGAAGCAAGTATATGACAAAGCAAAAAAATTAGCCCAACTTGGCTGTTTATCAGCATCTTCCTGGGAAGTTAATGCCCCTGTCGGATGGCTCAATCAATGAGTATTTACTATGTGCTAGGCACTGGGTATACCAAGGCTGGGGATACCACAGTGGCTGATACATAGTAGGTACTTAGTAAATGCTTACTGATTCACTGATTCATTGATAATTGCTGTCAAAGTCATTTGTTGTCTATTTCCCGTTTACAATCATCAATTGCTTTAAACTTGTCTAGGGAAACTGTATTTTACTGGGCCTCAGTAAAGATCTCGACTAAGCAGAGTTGGGCTGGGTTGCGCTGGGGGAGAGATCTAGAACATGTCCCTAATCAGGATAATTATATCCCACAATTCTAAGTTCCTCTATCGGAATTTTTTAGCAGTGCCAAATCCTCCTATTATCACTTTTAAGCAAGATAAAAAAATAGAAAGATGCATGCTTGTTCTAATTTACATATAGATGTAGCACTAGGTGGTACAGTGGGTAGAGTACTGGGCCTGGAGTCAGGAAGACAGGAGTTCAAATCCAGCCTCAGGCTCTTACTAGGCTTATGACTCTAGTCATAAGGGCAAGTGACTTAATTCTGTTTACCTCAGTCTCCTCATCTGTAAAATGAGCTGGAGAAGGAAATGGCAAACCACTACAATCTCTCTGCCAAGAAAACCCCAAAAAGAGTCACAAAGAGTCAGACACAAATGAAATGACTAAACAACAAAAATAGTTACTGTTGTTATGCAGAACTTTCTGTTAAAAATCAAAATAAGAGATATTTCCTATCAATGGTGAAGTCTTCCAGATGCTTCTATTAAAGATAGCATCAAACTAATTACATCAAGTTCCATATATGCCTTTATATATGTGTTGTGTGTATGTAGTTAGAAAGGTAGATATAGATAGATGCATAGATAGATAAGAATACCTACAGTCTCTAACTCAGAGGATTTCTGTGAAGCTCCAATGAGATTATATACTATAAAGAACTATGTAAATGTCAGTTGTTAGGACTATTTTATCTTCTTCTCCTCCTTTGAAATGCAGAGTAGGAGAAGCTTGCTGAGGATAATCTTAGCACTGAAACAACTAGTCATCCCAGGAACACCAGCAAATAACAACCCAAAGCTTCATTCATCATCCTAGTCAATTAATCTGAGCTAGTCTTGATAGGCCATTAATCTCTACAGATATCTCTTCTTCCAGCTTGCCAAACTCTAGCTTCCTACTCCTGGAGAAATGTGCTGATGTACCCAAATGCTTGATTCAAAACCAAAAGGATCAGATCTTCATTCGTATGAGGCACAAAACTGTTGGCAAAAGAGCCTGTTACCACTGATATGTATCCTTGGGCAGCAGTGCTGATCCTCAACCCTTGTATCCTAATTCCTTTGTCCTTAACATTGATTAAGAATGGCTTAATGCACGTGTGCTGGCAAGGCTAGGAATTTTGGAAACCACATTTTCATATGGTTTTCTCCTTTGAAATATTATCCAGTCAGTCAGTCGATAAACGTTTATTAAGTGCCTGCTATGTGCCAGGCACTGTGCTAAGTGCTGGGGATGCAAAAAGAGGTAAATGACAATCTGTGTTCTCAAAGAGCTCACAGTTAATTTGGGAGACAAAATGTAAACAACTATGTATGAGCAAGATATGTATGGGATAGATTGGGAATAATTAAGAGAAAGGAGACATTAGGATTAAGAGAACTTGGGAAAACTTGATTTCTGGACCTGGCAGTATAACGTCTGGTGAGAAGAAGTCCAGGGAGTGAAGTAAAGCATGGTGGGAGCCCAGGCCTAGAAGAAATAGCATACTAGGTCAATTACAACTAATGACCACATGCCCCAGAGGAGGCATTTTGAACATAAAGTCATGAAACTAGGAAGGAAACGAACACATTGGATCACAGAGCCAGGTCCAAAAAGATCTTGATAGGCTAAGCTAGGCCATTTGTAAGAGGCACAGCGGATATAGTACTGGGCCTGGAGTCATAAAGATCTGAGTTGATATACAGCCTTAGATACTAGTTGTACAACCCTGGTCAAATCACTTAACCTCTATCTACTTCAAAACTGTAAAATAAGATTGATAATAGAATCTACCTTCCTAAGGCTGTTGTGAGGACAAAATGGGCTAATATTTGTAAGTGTTTTGCAAATTTTAAAGCACTATATAAATGTTGTCGTTATCGAGTCATATCCAACTCTTTGTGGCCCCACAGACCATACTGTCCGTGGGATTTTCTTGGCAAAAATAATGGAGTAGTTTTTCATTTTCTTCTCTAGTGGATTAAGACAAACAGAGGTTAAATGACTTGCCCAGAGTCACACAGCTAGTAACTGTCCAAGACCAGATTTGAACTCAGGTCTTCCTGATTCTAGGCCCAGTACTCTATCCACTGAGCCACCTAGCTGCTTCCAATATAAGTACTAGCTATTATATTTATTATACTAATATATCACATTATTAAATTTTATTGATTATAGAAAAATATATTATATACTATAATATATTGTTATATTTATTATAATGCTTAAATACAATAAGATGAAATTTTAAGTCAATCTTTCATAGAGCACTTGGATTTCCTTTTTGCCTCTTTCATTTTCTACATTGAACCAAACTTTTTTGGTGTACATGCTGTAGGGTCCCAGCTGAATAAAAACTGTTTGAGGGCAAGAACAATTACATTTTCCTCTGTGTTTAAAGGATCTTCAGGTTTTTAGAGAACTAAAAACTTGTTACATGCCAAAAGTATGATACGGTAGCCCCAAAAAGCTATTTCCCTGGTGGGTATCCCCTCAAATCACATCTTGTACATCTTGTATGTGGCCACCTACATACCTACTTACCTGTCCAATGGGAATCATCCTCCTTAACCCTCCAAAATAGAGTTTTGCACAAGTGGACATTACTGGAGATATTTGAGTGGGAGCTAGATCAGTACTTGCCAAATGTCTTATAGAGAGGATGCTGATTGGGCTAGTTGGCCTTTGAGGTCATTGACAGCTCTGGAATTTTGTGATTTTGAGTGTGTATGCCTTTTTGGACTACCTGCTGCTTCTTGGTAATTTCCTCAGGGGAAAGGTTGCTAAAATTCCTGTAGTTAGAGAATTGTTTCATATTTCAGTGAGAAAGATTTCCCTTCCTCACTTCTAAAAACTGCACTGGAGATGCACAATGGTTCCACGTGTGATCCAAATAATAAACTTTCATGTATATCATCTCATTCAATCCCATGACAGCCTTGTGAGTAGTCTTAAGTCAATCAATCAGGCCATATGTATTTATTAAGCAATATGGAAGGAAATATGCTAAATGCTAGAGATAGAAAGGCAATTTAGTATCTCAAGGAATTCACCCTCTAATGGGAAAAGCAACATGCCAACAACTATGTACCAAGAAGATATATACAGGATGAATTGGAGATAAAAAATACAGCATTACAGGGTATAGAGAAAGGCTTTTTGTAGAAGGTGGGATTTTACTTGGGAAAAAGCAATATGCCCCTAGACTAGGAATTCTTACCCTAGAGTCTGTGAACTTTTAAAAAAATTGATAGCTATATACCTATATTTCAAAAATATTTTGGTAACTATATCTATATGTCTGTGCACATATATTGCATACGTGTATGCAGGCATATACACACAAAAGCATGCATTTGTGTAATATATGAGAAACTGTAGTACAGAGAGGTTGTATAATTTGCTCATAGTAACTTAGTTAGTGAATATTTGAGATGAGATTTAAGTTCAGGTCTCTTGACTCCAAATCTAGTACTCTATCCAACACCGGGGTGGGGTGGGGAATCTATGGTTTCAAGGTCACATGTGGCCCTCTAGATCCTCAAGTGTGATTTTCAAGAAGGATTCAGTCAAAGGGCCATACTTCAGGACCTAGAGGGCTGCACGTGGCCTCGAGGCCACAGGTTCCCTACCGCCGCACTAGACCATTCTGCTAGCACTCTTGTCTATGAAACAAATGAAAACCCACTCAGATTTTCTAATCTGGACATTTTCGTCAATGTCTTCCCATACATTCTTTGTGGAGAGGGAAAAAAAAAATCTTCCTTTAAAATTTTTGACTCTGTTTGCATACCAGTGGAACATATGGAATGTGTATAGCTTATAATACAATCTTGGCACGCATTTTGCCCACCTTATTTTATGGCCATGCATTTCTCTGATATCTTTTATATTGCTTTGCCTGTGCACCTAGCATGGAAACAAGAGGGCCACTCATAAGCTTGATCCTACTGCTAATTTGCACAGGAGCACTGACCTGAAGTGGTGAGTAGAGTTGGTTTGCCCCTCCCTAGGCAATCAGATACTCCACCTCTGCTCCCAAGGGCTTGCTGTATTAATGCTGAACTTAGTTCAGACACTCAGTTGTTATAACCCATGGAAGCTCAGAACTCCGGAGTTCAAGTGATGCAAGCCTCAGCCTCTACAGTAATAGTGATTATAGGTGTGCACCGACACACCCAGCTCAATATAATTTCTCTTGTCCATTTCTCACTGTTTTGGTCAATTACTTTTGCAAATGGGTCAGATTGGTTTGTTTTAGTAGGACACCATATCTTTTTCTCACTAATGTTTGTTGTTAATACTTTTTTACTAATTCTAATCTTGCATTTAAGTCAGGAAGCTGACTGCAAAAACATCTTATTCAAGGGAAATTCCATATTAATAACAAGTATTTTCCTGTCTGTTAAAATAGATTTTATTTTGTTTTCTTTTTGTATGTTGTTATTTGGTGCTAACAATGCCCAGAACCTGATACTTCTTTTCTTGAAAACAGTTCAAGATAAAAGGTCAAAGCCTTCTTTGTAATCTGCAATTCTTTGTCCTCTTTTGTTCTTTCTTACTGCACCAACATTTCTAAGCATTTCTCACCATCCTCACACTTTCCCACATTTATACTGATGTCACCAAGGATCAGAATGTATCAGATTTAATTTGGATGGCATCATCAAGTTCTTTATAATATTCCTCTATTTTGTAATCTGACAGTACACAAATAGCAATTATTTTCAGTGTTCTTTTTGAAAATACTAATTGCTGCAGTAGGTGATGACCAAGTATTTCATGGAATGATGTTTCTTGTTGCCTTTGAGTATATGATAAAAACCCACTCTGCTACTTTGTCTCTTGAAGGAGTACCTGTGAGCTATCCTGTTTTTTACAACTCCCTTATCATTTAATTTAGAGTAAGAATATCAAACTGCTATGTTTTAATTCCTCCAGGATCATATCCGTGAATTGGCCATTTAACAAATATTTTACATGGAGAGTCAAATTAAAGTTAATAACTAGTAAAAAAAAAACCCCAAAAGCTACGTGAATCTTGACAACCTCTGCCCCATTTCTTACCATTCTTTCATCATCATTGCAAAAGTAGAGGGGGCTATTTTGGATTTTTCTTTGCTTCACTGGTTGCAATAAGAAAGCTATACACATGCTAAATATTAAAATTTGAAGAACAGGTATAAAGGACAGCGCAAAGGAAATGTATGATTGGAAGCGAAAACAGATTGGTCACATGGCAAGGGAGAAGAATGACAGATGTTATAGTGATAACGCTCCAGTTGTATCCTTGTGATGCCAGGAAGATCTCTAGGGTGTTGAATGGACTCCCTATGGAGAATTTATGGTTGGAGGAGATGGACAAGAGTCATACAACGTGGGCAGGGATGAACGAATCATGATCTACTATACCATTGGAGGAAAATTCCAAATTTAGGAGCTCACAGATACATTTAAGTATTCCTATGAATTATTTTGCATTAGCTTATCAGTGTGCATGTTATATCCTCTTAAGAGAATTTAAACTCCTTGAGGACAAGGACTATTTTATTTTTATACTCCTGACTCCTAGCACATAGTGCTTGAGAAATGTTTGTTCAATTGAATTGTCATTGGCTCATATATGTGTGAATGTGTGTATGTGTGTGTATGTGTAGGTGTGTGTGTGGTTGTATTATGATCTCCATGACAGCATGGGCTATCATATATCAAAATCATAGTATCATAGAATTTTGAACTAGAGATTCTTAAAAATCATCTCTTCTAACTCCTGCTTTTTATAGCTGGAGAAAATAAGGCCCAGAGAAGTGAATTAACCAAGGTTCCATAAGTCTTAAGGAGAAGAGCTGAAATTCAAACCTAAGTTCTAGGTCTTCAAATTCAGGGTTCTTTCCACTGTACCCAATTGCCCATCATCTATCATAATGCCACCTACATATTTAGTTCTAAATAAGTATCTGGGGAGTTCTAAGACACATTCCACACTCCAAATAAGACAGATCCTTGATACTGCTAGCAGCCTTGCAGTTGGAAAATATTCAGCCCAGCTGAGCAAGAGCAACTCAAGTTTTTGGTGTCAAGGACTTTGTCATCTGTGCTACTTATTAATTGGCTACATCAGACACAGCAGGTCACGTTAACCTCAGGCAAGATTCTAAGAACTAAGAAAATTGGAGCTCTTCAGCTGGGACAATGTCCATATACGACGAGCTGGCCTGACTGTTTCAATGAAATAAAGGCTTAAATTAGGCAAGACAATTTTTATTTTTTTCTCTATCTTTGCATGATGCCAAATGACTGATTCAAATGAATTTGTTACTTTCCAGTTGGTTGTATAGTTGTGGTGACGAAATTCAATCAAATAACAATTTTACATTTTTTGGTCTCTATAATAGCAAATAACCACTTTAAGGGGTTGCTTTATCACAGAATCAATAGCTTACTTGATTAAAGTGGCCAGATCAACCAAATGACTTTGGATTCTTGGCAACAAAACACAAATCTTCCAAGCAAACATGTCTAAAACGTCAGGGCAACATATGAGGCCAACACCAGAGTTTTTTAGCTGACTTAGTATATTTCCTGAAATTTCTTTATTTTCCTTATTCTATAAATGAGGAGAGAGTGAAGACCTTCGATTGCAGAGAGGTATTCTTTTTTTAAAACACACTAAGATCGTCTGAGGATTCGAGCTGACTAAATATATCACAGTGACATTAAATGTTAATGAATTTGTCAATGAATGTCATTTTATCACTGCTTTCTCACCTGTAGTATCAGGTCCTCAAGATCAATAAAATAGCAACAAAACAATAGCAAATTAAGTTGTGTCGTGCTTTAAAATTTGTAAAGCGGTTTTCATGTTTGGAGATGCACCAACAAATAGTGGGCAAAGTGCTAGCTCTCAAAAATTATCAGCTGACCTCTGACCTGATTGATCCAGACAGCTTCAGCTTCTAACCAGGGCATATTGACATCCTAAAGCACACATACAATGCTTCATATTATGAGATGATGACACTGATTGACCCTCCATAGAGCAAAAACGTGAGAAAAAGCAGTAACTACCTGAATGTCTCACTCAATATAAGTGACCTGTTTCATTTATATGTAAGAAATATTACAAATGTAACATGGTGGGAGCAATATTTTAACTGTAGCCCCATCAAAGTGGCAGCAACAGATGAAAGATCATTGACTTAGAGTTGTAAAAGCACTTATAGGTTACCTACCTCTTCATTTTACAAATAGGGAAACTGAGGCCCAAAGAGGTAGTAAAGTGTCTTCTCCAATGTCATACAGTTGGTCATCTAGCCTCTGCTTGAATATTTCCAATAAGAATATTCCATCAAAAAGCAGTTAAGGAGGTTATTTAGACCATCCCCTTCCTTTGACTCCTGTAGTAGGAAGGCCGAATTTATGATCTCAAAAAGGATCAAATAAATATCTGAATGGTTCGAAATCGTTGAGTATACAGAATTCTCCAAGCAGAAGGCATCAAAAAATTTATTCAGGGCCCAGAGC
>JAQQSZ010016387.1:0-11046 GCA_028646595.1 Phalanger gymnotis
AGTTCTCTATTTTATTGAAAATCCATATTTAGCCTTGGGGCATGATACTCAGTTTTTCTGGGTAGGTGATTCTTGGTTTTAATGCTAGCTCCTTTGACCTCCAGAATATCATATTCCAAGCCCTTCTATCCCTTAATGTAGAAGCTGCTAGATATTGTGTTATCCTGATTGTGTTTCCACAATATTCAAATTGTTTCTTTCTGGCTGATTGCAGTATTTTCTCCTTGATCTGGGAGCTCTGGAATTTGGCTACAATATTCCTAGGAGTTTTCTTTTTGGGATCTATTTAAGGAGGCGATCTGTGGATTCTTTCAATTTCTATCTTCCCCTCTGGTTCTAAAATATCAGGGCAGTTCTCCTTGACAATTTCTTGAAAGATGATATCTAGGCTCTTTTTTGATCATGGGTTTCAGGTAGTCCAATAATTTTTAAATTATCTCTCCTGGATCTATTCTTCAGGTCAGTGGTTATTCCAATGAGATATTTCACAATATCTTCCATTTTTTTCATCCTTTGGTTCTGTTGTATAATATCTTGATTTCTCATAAAGTCACTAGCTTACACATGCTCCAATCTAATTTTTAAGGTGGTATTTTCTTCATTGTTCTTTTGGACCTCCTTTTTCATTTGGCTAATTCTGCCTTTCGAGGCATTCTTTTCCTCATTGACTTTTTGGAGATCTTTTGCCATTTGGGTTAGTCTACTCTTTAAGGTGTTATTTTCTTCAGTATTATTTTGGATCTCCTTTAGCAAGTCATTGACTTGTTTTTCATGGTTTTCTCGCATCCTTCTCTTTTCTCTTCCCAATTTTTCCTCTACGTCTCTTACTTGCTTTTCCAAGTCCTTTTTGAGCTTTTCCATGGCCTGAGACCAATTTTTCTTGGAGGCTTTTGACATAGGTTCTTTGACTTTGTTGACTCTTCTGGCTGTATGTTTTGATCTTCTTTGTCACCAAAAAAGGAATCTGGAGTCTGAGTCTGCATCTGAGTGTGAGTCCTTTTTCACTGCCTGTTCATATTCCTAGCCAACTACTTGACCCTTGAGCTTTTTGTCAGGGTATGACTGCTTGTAGAGTAGAGAGTACTTTGTCCCAAGCTTTAGGGTCTAAGCGCTGCTGTTTTCAGAGCTACTTCTACTCCACCATCACTGCAGGCTCTGTCACAGCAAGGCTCCTCTTCCCCCAAGAACTGCCAGCCAGGACCACAATCCAGATCCAAGCAGGGCACAGCCAGACAAACTGCCTCTGTGCTCACAAAGCGCTCATTTCACTCCGTCTCTGATCTGCTACTGGATTCCTCCCACTGTGTGAGCCAGGGACTGGGGAAGCAGCTGATGCTGTAGCTCTGGAAGCAGTCTCAGGAGCTTCCTGCTGCTGCCACCACCACCACCGCACCACCTCTGCCACCCCCAGGGATTGGGCTGGACCACTCTAAACCTGATCCCGTAGTTTCCCGCTAACCTGATCTTTGGTATTTGTGGGTTGAGAAGTCTGGTAACTGCCACAGCTCAATGATTCACAGCCCTAATGCCTGTTCCAGCCGGCTGACTCCAGGTCTGGTCTGTCCTGGCTTGGCCCACACTGGGCTGCAGTGCACTCCCAGCACAGTGCAATAGACACTTCCCAGCAACCATCTAAGCTCTCCTGGGCTGCAGACCTGTTTCCCTCTGGTATTTCATGGGTTCTGCAGCTCTAGAATTTGTTCAGAGCCATTTTCTACAGGTATTTGGAGGGATTCAATTAAGTTGGGTATCTTTGATTGAGTCTTATTAGGTGCTAAGCCCCAGACCCAAACCCATATCTATTAGGTACTAAGCCTATGTGGGTGTGAAGCCTTCAGGGTCCTAAGGGGAGTTGCTAAGACCAGAGCCAATAGTAAGAGCTTAAGTTCTGGTCACTCAGATGACATTTGATGATGGCTAAAGAGTGCATAAAAAGAGAGAACAGAGCTATTTGCTTAGGGCTCTCACTCTTGTTGGTATGCTGATGTGGAGACTCTGGGCAGCTGTAGTTAAGAGCCCTCCAGCTTGTGAACCCAGATGTTCAGACTTTGTTAAATTCTGGTAACTATGCATTGAGATTTGAATCAGGTCTGTCTGTTGATGTTTGTAATTTGTTTGTATTTACTCTGAAGTTCAGGGTGCTGGCTTTTTCCCCTGAACTAAGTGAATGATATTTGTATATTGGATTAAAGTAAGATTGCTGACCCCTTAACTTTGCTTTCCTTAGTAAAGCAGATCAAAAGAACCTGGGCTTGCAGCGTTCTTGTTGTTGGGCTTGTGTTGGTTTTTCACCCCCACAGCAGCCGCTAGCCGAATTGTTGAAACACACCACCACCACTGCACCACCTCCACCACCCCCAGAGATTGGGCTGGACTGCTCCAACCTCAATCCTGCAGTTTCCCACTAACCTGCTCTTTGGTATTTGTGGGTTGAGAAGTCTGGTAACTGCCACAGCTCAATGATTCACAGCCTTAATGCCTGTTCCAGCCAGCTGACTCCAGGTCTGGTCTGTCCTGGCTTGGCCCATGCTGGGCTGCAGTGCACTCCCAGCACAGTGCAATAGACACTTCCCAGCAACCATCTAGGCTCTCCTGGGCTGCAGACCTGTTTCCCTCTGGTACATCTTGGGTTCTGCAGCTCTAGAATTTGTTCAGAGTCATTTTTACAGATGTTTGGAGGGATTTGGGGGAGAGCTTAAGCAAGTCGCTGCTCTCTAGCTGCCATCCTGGCTCTGTCCCCTTAAAACTCTATTTTAATGCTAGCTATTATTATTAATGAGCTGAACTTGGAAGTCACAGGACCTGAGGATGAATTCTTGCTCTGAAATCTGCTCCCTCTGTGACATCAGTCACTTCATCTCTGTAGGTCTTGATTTTCTTAGCTTGAGAATGAGGAGGTTGGATTCCACAGCCTCTAAGGTCCCTTCAGGTTCTAGATTTGGTGTCTTGGAGTTATTGAAATGCCTTCTGACAAAACAGGTGGTAGTGGAGTTGTTTCATTCATTTGTTACCACATACCACACAAGAGATAATTTCTTACTACTCTTCTGACTTTTTGGAAAGAGGATGATGGTGATTAAAAATAAAGTGCTTCCCAAATACACAACCAAATGCCTTACCCAAAAGAACTCACAGGGAATGCTGACTTAAAAGACAAAGGGGATTATTTAAAAGTAATTTTAAAGAAAGAAATGGAGGAAAACAGAAGACTAACACATAACTTTAATGTGAAGGAACTAAATAATCCAAAAAAGAGAGAATAAAAGACTGGATAAGAAAATAAATACAATCACCTGTAGTTTATAAGAAATATACCTAAAAAGTTTAGATACATAGAGAAGGAAAATGAGAGACTAGGAGGAAAAATTACTATGCATAAAGTGATCCCAAAAAGCAGGAGTTGCAATAATGATCTATCAGAAAAAGAAAAAAAGAAAATTCCTACCATACATAGAGATAAGCAAGGAAACTATTACATACTTAAGAAATGATAGAAAATGAGACAAAATCATTATTAATGTGGCCAAATAATGGAACAGCATCTACATTCACAAAGGAAAAGTTAATTGAATTACAAAAAGACATAGTAACAACATAATAGTAGCATTCATTAGTGTTTTTTTCTTTCATAGATGTAAATACTAACCAGAAAAATAAACCAAAGAGGAAAATATAGAACAGAACAAACTACTGGAAAATTTATAGCTCATGGTGATTTCATACTAGAGACACTAAAGAATGTACATATTTCTCAGCATTCCATGGTACCTTTACAAAAAATAAATCATGTGCTAGGGTATCAAGTAATTATAAATAGATGTAAAAAAAAGCAGAAATAGTAAACACATCTTTTAAGACCATAGGACAATAAAAATAGAATTGATATAGGGAGAAGTACAGGATATATACTTAACTGAGGATTTAACAACAGTATTATGAATGATGAATGGCTTAAAGAATAAATCAAATAAACAATGAATAATTATGTGAAAGAGAATGATAATGATACAATAACATACTAGCGTTTCTGAGACACAACTAAAGCAGTCCTCAGAGGAAAAGAACATATCCCTGGGACCATATATTAACAAATAGGAAAAGAAATAAATCTATCCCAAATAACCTTAAAATGGCCTTACAAGACTTCACCCAATATTTCTTATTCTTATAACTTGATCATAGATGTACTGAACAAATTATCCAGTAATGTATTTCTAAAAATAACAAATACAGGAATGTAAAATCAAATTTCACTGGCCAATGGAAATCCAAGTATAAGTGCTTTACTATTAGCTTTGATAAACTAAATGTAGGAAACCATATACTCCATATGGTTTTGTGTAAACTTCAATCAAAATGAAATCATAGTGGAAACTTGAAGCAAACAAAAGGAAACAAACTCTGATAAGTTCAAATAAACCACATTTTAAAAGAATTGTGCCCAAAGCAGAAGAACCATAGAGAGAAGCCTAGAAATTGCTAGCAGTTTAGGCAAAAATCCTTGCCTGCATTGCTATTCAAACCATTTCTGTCCGTATTAGCAAAAATATAAGATAAAAATGGCCTCTAGTTGTAGCATCCTAAAATCCCAGCAAATAAAACATTTCCCTTTAAAAGTTGATTGCATAAAATTCACTCTGAAGCTCCATATGTGATGCCTCCTTGGATCCCAGTGCCCTCATCTACCTCCATTTCCAGAGCCACAATTGCATTGGTTTGGTTTTCTCCTAGCTGAAAATGAGAAAAAGACTATTGTAAGAAAGCCTGGATTCTCACCTCAAAGTCATATTTCTAGAAAGTTATACAGTAGATGTTAACATTTCTCATTCTTATTATTAAATTTTTGTTTTCTTTTATTCCACCAAAAAGATTAGAAAGCAGAGATCTATTGTTTTACTCTAAAGAAACTTTGTTATGACCTCAGGGGAGGACCTTGTGAAATCAAGAGTTAGACTAGAGGGTCTCTTAGGTTCTTCCTTGCTCTAGATAAATGAAAGGAAATGAGGTAAATTAAGTTCAATATGATTTTAGTTTCATCACATAGTTCTCTGCAATTTAATTCTCCGAAAATAGCATTGTGTACATACACATATATATATACACATACATATATGTAAATATATACACATACATATATATGCGTTATGGAGTGTTTATATTATATATATTTATGCATTGAATGTATGTATATATGTAAATATGCATATGCATACATATATGCTCTATAAATTCAGATGTATACACACATTCGCATATATTCTATAATGTACATATATAAACACATACTCTATCAATATATTATAACTACTTTATAAATACATGTACATGATACAATATATCTAATATGTATATGTATATATCTGTATATATATATATATATACATATATATATATTCTATTAATCAGAATATCCATCTAACCAGACCTTCCTTCCTTCCATTGCCTGACATAACTTGAAGGGATGTGACACCTTTTTGTGTTATGGACTCCTTTGATAGTCTGGTGAAGACTTTGGGCCCCTTCTCAGAATCATATTTTTATAATAAATTCATAAATGAAGAAATACTAAGGTAGAAATTCCTGAAAATAAAGATGCCAATTTTCCCCTCCAAATTCATTGACCCCTTTACATATCTCCATGTAGCCCTTGTACAATGCAGGGAGGACCAGATTAGGAAAAGGCCTCCATTCTTAGCCCCAGGTCTACCATTTACTAATTATTTGATCTTAGATGAGCCAGTCAATCTCTCTCATTTTCCTCATGTGTAAAACATGCAAAATCGTATTTTTTTCCCTATGTCTCAGAACTGGTAAAAAGATTAAGGAGTTAAGGTTTATTCAAGAATTTTTGAAAACTGTAAAGACATATATACTATAGGTGGTTAATACATATAAACATTCATTTTGATTTTTCTATCAGACCCATCCAGCGACACAACATATATGAATGTTTATCCAGTTAGGAAGCTATTACTTTAGTCCAGGTAAAAGGTGCTGAGGGTCTGACCTAAGGTGGTGGTCACATGAATGAAGAAGAGGGGATGGATGTGAGCTAAGCTGCAGGGGTGCAATCAACAGTGTTGGCCACCGGGGGGCCCCACATCATCCCCCCACATCTCTGAAGGGGAAGAACTAAAGATGATGTGGAGATTGCAAACCCAAAGGCCTGGGAGGACAGTGGTGCCTTGGACAGAGAAGCTGGGATTTATGGGGAAAGGTGATGAGCTCTTGTGCAGTACTACTCAGTTTCTGATGCCCATACATCTGAGTGGAGAGATCTAGTGGATGGTTGGTGATAAGGAACTGGAGATTCCAAGAGAAAGTTAGGATTGGAGTTACAGATTTAGGAATCATCTTCACAGAGCTGATCATCGAATCCCTGAGACCTGTTGGGCTCTCCAGCCAGTCAATCAGTCACAAGCATTCAACAAAAGCAATGCTCTCATTCTATCTTTGTTATGTTAGGTTCAGGATAAGAAAGATGATTCAAAGACAACAGAAGATGGTCAAGGACAGCTATAGAGGCAGTTAGGCTCAGTGTAGGGCTTGCAGTCAGAAAGACTTGACTCTGAGTCCTGCCTCAGATACTTGTTATGTAAGGTTCTGGGTGTCTTTGAACTTCTTTTAGCCTCAGTTTCCCCATCTGTAAAATAGGCATAATAATGCCACCTCCCTCTAAGGGTTGTTATCAGGATGAAATGAAATATTTGTAAAAGATATAAACCTCAAAGCACTATGTATGTGCTGGCCATCGTCAATATCATCATCGAGCATGGGGAGCCAGCTATGGTCAAGGCCAAGAGATCTGGACTGATGGTCAAACAAAGGAGACCGAGAAGGCATGGGTAAGCAAGTAAGAGAAACAACAGAAATCCCCTGTGGATCACAATCTGTATACAAGGAAACTGTTCTAGATGGCTCAACATACTTATTGTTTTTTGACACAATCATTTGCTTGTTAGTGCGCTCCCTCTGGAAGTATTGTGTAAATGTGTTACATTTCCTTATTGATGGACACATTGTACTTGCCCAGTAGAATGTCTGCCCCTTGAGGGCAGGGATTCGTTTGTTTTATAGCCCCAGTGTTAAGGACAGTACCTCACACAGATTAGAAACAATAAACAATAATATTTGTCAAATGACAAATTTGTTTTCCTTGGATTTATTTGAAACAGGTAGACATCCATATTTCTGAGGCACCCACAGAAATAGATACAAGGGCTACCTCTCAAGAATACTTCTCTTCTTCCAAAAACAAAGGTGATTTCATTGATGTGGGTACTGTTGCCACCAACCAGATTTGGTGACTTGTTAACTGCTCTTTGAAAATGACTAGGATCAAAACATTCACCCCTCTGAACTCCAGCTGGAGACAACCATCTCTAAACTTAGTGGTGCCCTTTCTTCAGCAGCAGACATATGTGGAGATCTTCACTGGACCCGTACTACAAGCCACGAGAGTGTGCATCTCACTGACAAAATCTTCAAGCCTTCAAGGTCACCTCCACATAAGCAGGCATCAGAGGACCTTCCTGGAGGATACAAGCTTACAAGTAGTCAAATGTCCCAACTACATCGAAGTACCTTGCTTTTAAAAATGAATTAATCATTTACTATATGTATGTGTGGTTTATGTATAGGTCCATAACACAGGCACACACACACACACACGCACACGCACGCACGTATATTTATGATACATAAGTATATACATATACGGATATGTATCACATACCTGTATATATATATATATATATGCATATTGTAGATATATGTGTGTTGTATTTACATACTTGTTTGTGTGTTATCTCCCTCTTTACAGTGAGAGCTCCTTGAAGACAAGCACTGTTTTTGTCTGTCTTTGTATCCTCCCTATTTTGCAAAATATCTGGCATATAACATTTAATAAATGCTTGTTACCTTATAGTTTTTAAAGCTATAGTTTCATAATGTTCATAATAAGTGTTCATAATGTAGATAAGTGTTCATAATGTAGATACAACAGAACTCTGCTATTCATTCACAAATGTGATATTAATCATGTGTAATTTATCTTCTTCTGGAGGTGTTCTATGGCTATGTGTCAGGGAACCCCACTGTGTCTAAAGAACTGAAACTGAGGGCCACCCAGTGGGTGATGGAGAAGCATAAGGTGGGCTCTAGCTGGTTGGACTATATTACCAATGTGAAATAACCCAGGCAACGCACCATAAAGGATGGTATCAAGGAAATGGCTTGAAATAAGAGTCTCCTAAGAGGTAAAAGTAGGAGTGAATGTGATCCACATGAGATTGTCGATGAGTATATGATCCTTCTTACCATGATTCCACTGAGTCAGAGAGAAGCCATGGGTTCACATCCTGGCTCTGACATCTCCTTGCTATGGGCAACTCATTGAACTTTTCCTAGCTTAATCTCTTCATCAGACAAAGGGGAATAACAATCCCTGAGCTAAAAACAGGTTTGTTGACCTGACAGCCCCATGGGTACACTGGAAAGAGCATTGCTGTTCTCCCACCTTTCTAGCAATGGACCTTAGTCATATCGGAGGTTGTCAAGCCTTGCTGCAAAAGAAGGTCACATTCCAATGCTACCATGGTGTCAGCTCGTATGCGTATATGTGCATATGTGGGTCCATGTGTTGGTCTGAGTTCATTATGTCTTCTCAAAATAGCCATGGAATCATTGTTGGATTTGCCATTTTCCTTTGGCACCTGAACCTTCCATTTAGTGACCATATATAAGATTTAGGATCAGGCGCAGAGCCAAGATGGCCATGTGAAAACAACATCTTACCAGAGCTCTCTCACAAGCTCTGCCAGATACCTACAAAAAAAAAGTGAATCTGAGCAGATGTGAGAGAGTTAGAAGCCACTAGCAGTCTGAGTGGGGCAAATTTACAAGCCAGGAGAGTCAGAAAGGTCAAGGGGACAGATCTGTAGGCTGGGAGAGTGCCTGGCGTGCGGAGCTGCACCAGACAGCTCCAAAGCAGATGCAGCTGCAAAATCCAGCCAGGGACCAAGGCTGAGAGAAAGTTGGGTGTCTGAAACTGGTGGAGATCCCCAGGTATCCCAACATAGGAGGGGAGTCTGTAGAAATGATGAGAGGCAGCAGCGCAATGCCACCTGCTGTGAGACATCAACTCTTAAGGCTTGTAGCCCAAAAGTATGAAATGAGTCTTCTTGAACTTCTGGGAGACATAATGGCCAGGTAAAAGGCTCTAATCCCACCCCACCCCCACACCCCGGCCCAGAGAATTCCTCGGGAAAAAACGCTGGAATAGACAACACAGAAGGGAGGCTTCAGTGGCTGAGTAATGGGAGCTCTTGAGTCCCAGAGGGGCAGAGCCAGCAGGGGTCAACAACAAGAGCCCAGACATACCCTTGAAGTCCCAGGAGAAGTGGCAGACACCAGCAAAAACAACAAAGATCTGAGACCATTGCTGAAGAGCAACAGAGCTGGAGAGCAGGCTCAGGGGAAGAGGAGACTTCAGGCAGCCAGATCCCTCCCCCCACACCTCAGGAAACTATAGGCTATAGTACACAAAGCCAGTAACTAGATTCACAATCCCCAGAATAAGAAACCTGGGACAGAGAGCCCTGAGCCCCAAAAGCAGAAATACATTGTAAAGCCAGGAAAAAGCTAACCAACATGAAAGAAGAACATGAAAAAACCAGGGACCATTGATTATTTTTATGGAGACAGGTATGATCAAAATACCAATTTGGAAGAGGATAGTATTGACAGTATACCCATATCTGATACCTCAAAAGGGAATGTGAACTGGTCTCAAGCCCAAAAGCATTACTAGAAGAGCTAAAGGAGTATTTTAAAAACCAATTAGAGATGTAAAAGAAAAAATTGAAAAAATGAAAAAAAAACACTGACAAAATCAAGTCATTAAAAAATAAGATTGGTGCTATGGCTACGGAGATTCAGAATCTAAGTAGAGAAAATGACACCCTGAGAGGTAAAATCAACCAATTGGAAAAGGAGAAAAAAAAGCAAAAGGAAGACAGCAACTCATTAAAAATTAGAATTGAGCAAGTAGAAGCTAATGACTCTATGAGGCTTCAAGAAATAGTAAAACAAAATGTAAAGAATGAAAAAATAGAAGAAAATGTGAAATACCTGACTGGAAAAACAACTGACCTGAAAAATAGATGCAGGAGAGACAATTTAAGAATTATTGGTCTACCAGAAACCCACAATGAAAAAAAAGGAGCCTTGACAGTATCTTCTAAGGAATTATCAAAAATAACTGCCAGAGGTCCTAGAACCAGAGGTTAAAATAGTCATTGAAAGAATCCACCAATCACCCCCTGAAAGAGATGCCAATTTGAAAACACCAAGAAATATTACAGCCAAATTTCAGAATTACAAAGTCAAGGAGAAAAAACTGCAACCAGCCAAAAAGGAACAATTCAAACGTTGTGGAACTATAGCCAGAATCACACAGGATCTTTCAGCTTCTACATTAAATGACAGGAGAAATTAGAATATGATATTCTGAAGGGCAAAGGAGCTGGGTCTACAACCAAGGATCAACTACCCAGCAAAAACGAGCATAATTTTTTTGTAATTCTTTTTTTTTAATTTTTAGTTTGCAACAAACAGTTCTACATAATTTTGAGTTCCAGATTTTCTTCCCTCCCTCCCCCCTCCCTCCCCAAGAAGGCATGGAATCCCACATAACTTCCATGTATAACTTGGCATTGAATTAATTTACACACTAGTCAAGTTGTGGAGAAGAACCATGACCAATGGAATGACTTATGAGAAAGAAGAAACAGAACCAAACAAAAAAAAAAAACGCAACCCAACAACAAATACAAAAGAGAGGAAAAAAAAAGTTGGGGGAAAAAGGTGAGTATGAAGTGTGCCTCAATTTGCATTCATGCTTCAAAGTTCTTTCTCTGGATGTAGATAGCCCTCTCCATCACGAGTCCTTTGGAGCTTTCTCTGCATATTGTGTTGCTGAGAAGAGCAGAGTCTGTCAGAGTTAGTCATCACAGAATCAATTTATCTGTGGTTGTGTATAATGTT
>JAQQSZ010016388.1:0-11045 GCA_028646595.1 Phalanger gymnotis
TATATATATATTTATATATACATAAAAGCAGAATAAAACAGAAAAGATGGATGCTTTTCAAAAGCCTCTATTACTGTTATGGAGGGTGCCCCTACACAGAGTCTTGGTGGGAGGTGACATTTTCCTGATGCTCCAGTTCATAGGTGACATGGTGCTGATTTCTTTAAGCCTAAAGTGTCGGACCTCCTCAATGAAATATACCATCATTCAAAAATGTCAGTTTGACAATCCATAGGGGAAATACCAGGTTATGGAAGAATGCATATAGATCAAATTATGATAAGCAATCTAATGAGTCTGTCTAATGAGTTCATCCATTAGTTCCTGTATCTTGATCAGGAATAGATGTGAGCTGACCCATAATTCTAAGTGTAATGTATACACTCTACATTATAATAAAATATATACGTATATGTCCTTCACAAATTTACTACAACTGGGTCTCAATTAGTGTATATAATGAATCCTTTGAGTTTTTTGCATGTATTTGAATTCATAGTATTTGAAGAAATAAATAAAATATGGTCATTGGTTCCAGCTCAATGGAAATATATAGTATGAATTAAATAATGTGACCCCTGCAGGGGATTCATTAGGATTCATTACTCACATGAGTCTATATACATATACACATACATATATACATTTATATATGTATGTGTATATATACAGTGCGTATATATATATATATATACACACATGCATACATTTGTATATACAACGTATACACATATACAACTGGCTAATAATGTGGGGATCATTTCTGGACCTATTGTTTGCATGTTGACCATTGCTTTGTTAGAGAAAAGAATCAAATCAACACTCACTTAGAAAAATAAAAACAAGAAAATATAGTGAGGAATTCAAACTAACTTCTACTTTTTAAATAATTTCTTGATTCCCGAAAATGGGAAATGGATAAAATAACAGAAATCAAAATAGACTGTCACCAGTACCTAAGGAAGTTTAGCCAATGTGAAACAGAAGCCATAATGATTAACCCAACACAGCCTAGAAACCTCTTTATATTTAAAATTGGAAAGATCTTTAGAGTTAGTGTCTAGCTTCCTCATTTTGTCAGACAAAGAAAGAAGCTATGACCTAAAGAGGGGAGGTAACTTGCCCACAGTTTCACAGATTAATGGAAAAATTGGGATTTGAAACCAGGCAGTGTGGCTTTATGTCCAGCACTCATTTCAGTGAGTCTCACTACTTCCCAGTCACAACAAAATAATCAATTTTTTTGCAATATTATTCAATAGTGCTTATCATGCAATGTGCCTCCAAATATCCTTTCTGAAAAAAAAAATTCATGATATAGAGGTATAGAATACATGCTTTAGTTCTCTTTCCCTTCTGATTCCTGAGCTATATTTAATAACATACTTTTCACTATCCTTCTACCTATTCACTTTTGTACTGAGGTCATAAACTATTAAAGGACATGTCGATTTAATTTGGAAGGTCTTATAAGTTCATTATAGATTTTTTTTCTATCTCCACATGTTCTGCTATAAATGTTGGTGGATTAACTTTAATAATCTTCAGGAAGGCCTTTTTGCAAATTCTCACCCTGAGTACTGCTATGCAAGATAACCACACATTCCACGAAAAATATCTATCTTACCCCATAGGTAAATAGGAGGGGAAGTGGATAAGAGAAAAAGCGAGGAGAGATGACAAAAGGGAGGGCATATTAAGGCAGGAAGTGGTTACAAGTAAAATAGACTTTAGAGGAGGGATAGGATAAAAAGGCGAGAGAGAAGAAACAGAAGGAAAATGGGGTGGAGGGAAATAAATTATAATCATAATTGTAATTGTGAATAGAACGAGCTCACCCAAAAACTGGAAGCAGACAGCAGAATGGATTAGAAACCAGAATCCAGTAATATGTTGCTTATTGGAGACACGCTTGAAACGGAAAGACATATACATGCTTCACCTGAAGTTTAAATAAAAGGCAGGAGTAGCAGTCATGATCTCTGACAAAGCAGAAGTAGACCTAAGAGATAATCAGGGAAACTATATTTTGCCAAAAGGTACCATAGACAATGAAGTAATATAAAAAATAATTACCACAAATTTCTCTGATAAAGTTCTCATTTCTCAAATATATAGATAACTGAGTCAAATTTATACAAATAAAAGCCATTCCCCAATTGATAAATAGACAAAGAAAATGAACAAAAGAAATCAAAACTATCGATAGTTATATGAAAAATGCTCCAAATCATTAGAGAAATACTAACTAAACAACTCCGAGGAACCAATTCCCACCTATGTATTGGCAATCAAGATGGGCTTTTAGCATTTATTCATTCAAGTGCCCTTGAAGAGTTTCACCTTTGTTTCCTTGATTAAATCAGGAGTCCTTGATGACCTCCTTGCCTCAAGGTAAAAACCTAGTTTACATGGGTTTGAGTGACATGTTTGTGACATCAGAGGCTTTTAGACCACCTGGGTTTAAGTAGCATTTTTGTGGTGCTTTTAGGTCATGTGGGTGAGTCGCATGTGTGACTCACCTTTGACCCTGAACAAGTTATATAAACCCAGAGATTGGCGTTCCCTTGGAGGCTTTTACTCCTGGAGGTGTGGGACTCTGGGCACCTGCTCTAAGGGCCTCCTGGCTGAACTCAGATGTTGATGGTTTCTTGGTAACTATGACTTGTATTTGGTCTGTTTATAAATGTATGTTTGTAATTTGTTTGTATTTGCCCTGAAGTTCAGGGTGCTGGCTTTTCCACCTGAACTAAGGGGATGATATTTGTATGTTGGATTGAAATAAGATTGTTAACCCCCTAACGTTACTTTCCTTAGTAAAGCAGATCAAAGAACCTGTGCTGGCTTATTGTTGGGCTTGTGTTGATTGTTCACCCCCACAGCAGCTGCTAGCTGGATTGTTGCAACAACCTGTCAGAAATGATAAATGCTGGAGGAGATAAAGAAAAATAGAGATAATAATGAACCGGTGGTGTAGTGAATTGGCCCAACCATTCTGGAGAACAATTTGAAACTACTCCCAAAAGACTATAAACTGTGCATACCCTTTGACCTTATCATTACTAGATCAGTATGCCAAAGAGATAAAAAATAAAACAAAAAGGAAAAGGACCTATATGTACAAAAATATTTACAGCAGCTCTTTCTATTTGGCAAAGAATGGAAATTGAGGGAATGTTTATCAGTTTAGGAATAGCTGAAAAAGTTTTCGCTTCTGATTCAGATGGAGTACTATGGTGCCATAAGAAATGAGTGGAGTGGTTTCAGGAATAAAAACAACATGGCAATATCTGTATGAATTGATGTAAAGTGAAGTAAGAACTGTGAGATCATTGTGCACAGAAACAGCAATGTTGTAAGGGTGATCGACTATGAATGACTTTGCTACCTTGATCAATACAGTAATGGTCCAAGATAATTCCAAAGGATTCTTGTTGAAAAATTCTATCTACCTTCAGAGAAAGAAATGAAGAACTCTGAGGATGAACTGAAATATAATTTTCTTACTTTATTTTTCTTGCTTTTCTGTAATATGGATCATATGGAAATATGTTTTGCATGATTTCACATGTATAATTGATATCATTTTACTTGCCTTCTCAGTGCATTGGGAAGGAGTAGGAAGGAGGGAAAGAATTTGGAACTCAAAATTTAAAAAGAAAATGCTAAAAATAACTATTTTTTAAAAAGAGAGAATATTGAGTGATTACTTCTTAAAGTAGACAAAAAAAGAAAAATATTGTTGTTGTCCAATTGTTTCAGTCATGTCCAACTCTTCGTGACCCTCATTTGGAATTTTCTTGGCAAAGATATTGGAGTGGTTTGTCATTTTCTTCTCTAGCTCATTTTATGGATGAAGAAACTGAGGCAAAGAGGGTTAAAAGAATTGCTCAAGGTCTCACAGCTAGTAAGTGTCTAAGGCCAGATTTGAAATCAGGAAGATGAATCTTCCTACCTCGGGCCCAGCACTCTACCCACTGTGCTACCTTGCTGTCCAAGGGAAAGATATCACATACTTACAAAAATGATGGATATTGTTAATCGGGGAATAAAGGCAATTGATAAAATATCAATGGCCATTTCCTCATTACCAACTTTCCTATCTCTACAAAATCTTTAGCTGAATAATATACTTATTATTTAGCACATCCTTGACAAATGTATAAGAAAGAGACAGAGGATTTCTAAAACAACATTTTACAGCAGACCATAGGCAGTTTCTATACTTAGGAAGCCCTGAGTTCAAGTCTGATTTTAGATACTAGCTGTATGATGCTAGTCAAATAATTTAACTTCCATTTGCCTTGGTTTCCTCAAATGTTAAATGGGGATAATAGCACCTATGTCTGAGTATTATTGTAAGGATCAAATGAGATAATATTTAATGCACTTAGTTCCTGGAAAGAGTTAGCTATTGTCAGATTGTTTATTCTCCTGCACTACTTTTGGGAACAATTGACTGAGAATTGCAGAATATAGAAGATCCCACTGTACCATCTTTTTTTTAAAGTATTTGATTTGATAAAACAAAATGCCATCTTAGAGGTTCTCCTAAACCAGGTGTTTTCCATGCATACGTCAAAATTATACAAGATTTCCTGACAGATGCAACACAAACAACTTTGCTCAATGATCCTTTGGCTATAACCATCAAGTGAGGCATAAAACAGGGAGAGGGATGTATACTAAAGGTGTTTGCCACTGTCATGGGAGCTGTTCAGCTCACAGTCCAAATGGATTCTTTTGCAGATCTTGAGAACCTCCAGATAGTTCTGCTTACGAAATGTGTGTGTACACATACACGCATGTGTGTATATACATATATGTGTGCATTTATATGTATCAACACACATATATATGTGTGTGTATATTTTTAAATTTTCTCGAGTCTTGGAACACTGACAAACATCCTACCTATAATCACTCAAAAAAATTTAGCTTTAACTATTCACGTAGGACAAAACAGGTGGATGAAGAATGTCAATTTTCTGGGCTGTGCTATTGGATGGACAACACATAGAGCTCGTCCACCATTTCACATACCGTGAATGGACATCATGGTGAAGAGTGGTCTGTGCTCAGAACTGAACAGGAGGAGGAGAACAAGTTATATTGCATTTAGGAAATTATGAAATGTTTTTAACGACTCCGAGCTTCTCACTGTAAAAAAGGCACATTTTCCTCCTAACATAAATAGTTCTCTAATGACACCATATGTCTCTGAAGCATGGTCTCTAAAGAATTAAAGTTTTAGGTCACCTACATGCATCAATGGCGTGAGAAAGAGTCAGTATATTCCTAATGAAGACCAGCAGGGAAATGTAGATTTTAAAAAAAAGAAAGTACCTTGGTCAGGTATTAAAAGCAAAATAACTAGGTAGCATAGTGTATAGGGAAATGGGATTGGAGTCAGGGAAACCTAAATTCCCATCCTGCCTCAGACTCTTGTTAACCGTGTGATCCCTGGGCAAGACACTCAGCCTCAGTTTTCTTATCTGTATAATGAGGATGATAACAGCAAGTTACTTTATAGAGTTGTTACAGGGATCATATGTAAAGTGTTTTGCAAACCTAAAAATGATAGATACATGTTAGCAATTAGAATTATAACCAGTGAACAGTCTGTGTGCTCTAGCACCTACCATCAAAATATCTAGGCAATAGGACCTTGTAGAGGTCCTAGGTACTATGGTACAGTCTATGATTCTGAACAGGATATGAGACATAAAACATGTATATGTATATGGATATGGATAGGCACATGATTTTTAAAGATATTATTCGGAATGAATAGGTTTCACTAGACCCTATTAAGATCCATGATTAAAAAAAATACGTTAAGAACACCTGCTGTAGGGCAAGGCTCTCATTTCAGGAACATAGTATCTAGAAGTGGATGAGCTATTAGAAACCAGCTAGTCCAACCCCAAAATTTAACAGATGAAGAAACTGAGACCCTTGAGAAATTTAATGACTTCATCATGGTCTCACAGGCAGTAAGAAGCAGAGCCAATTTTTGAACTAAAGACCTAATTCGGAGTCTAATGTTCTTTCCACTACATCCTATGATCTTCCTCAGAGAGGGAAAGTATCTTGTCTAAAGCCACATGGCTAGTTAATGGTACTCAGAGCTTTGATCCAGTGACTCTCAGCTCAATGTTTTTTTCCATACACTGCTCTCCAAAACGTTGAACTGACAATCCTGTAAAGTTCCTTCCAAAGGAAACCAGATGAAAGGAACAAACTTTCAACAAATAAGATGAGAATGCTCAGTTTCACAAGCAGGCCTCTGATCCTACCTGCATCCCAATTGCCCTGATTTGCCTCTGTCACTGGGTGTCAGTACAAAGGGAAAGATTGCAGATCTAATTAGCATAATGTGGATAAGCAAATGAGGACTAATCAATTATGGTTCACACTTGCTTTCATCACTCTTGCCACCAGTCGGCAAATTCACTGACAGTTCAAATGCGACATTTTTAGAAGCCATCAGTAAATCAATAACAAGTGACAGTAATTTAGATGCACACTTCTCCCTGGCTCCATTTCTGTCCAGAAGATGCAATCACATACCCCCAGAAGCACCTGAGTTCAACATCAAATGCTTTCATACCCTTAGCCTCCCATGCTGGCAAGTCAGAGCCCGCCATTGTGGACCATTTAGCAAGGCTCCTAGATCACAGGATTCAGAGCTGGAAAAGAGGCCATCTGGTTCAACTCCTTCATATTATAGGTATGGTAACTGAGTCCCAGAGAAGAGGAGTGACTTACTTGCTCCAAGTCAGACAGGTAGGTAGAAGAGACGGTGGTTAGAGCATTGGGCATACAGTCAGGAAAACCTCAGCTTATATCTGGACTCAGACACTTACTAGCTGTGTGACTCTGGACAAATCACTTAACCTCTCTTTGCCTCAGTTTCTTCGATTATAAAATTGGGATAATAATAGCACCTAACTCCTAGAGTTGTACGAGAATCAAATGACATAATACTTGTAAAGCACTTTGCACAATGCCATGCACACAGTAGATACATATAATTTATTATTCTATTTTATATATTATAGTAATTGATATATTTATATATTATATTTATTATTATAATTATGGTTTTGATTAGTCTAACCTGTTGTTAAACAAGCATTCCTCTCTATAACACGGTCATATGGATTTCACTTGAAGACCCTGAGTGATGAAAAGCTCAGTGGGTCAAGACATCTTATCTCATTGTTGGACATGTCTAGTGCTTAGGAAGTTTTTCTGACAATTAACCCCAAATCAGCCTTTCTACAACTTTTACTCCATTGTTTCAAGTGGCCCTCTGTATTAAGCCATTGATCTAGAGTCTACTCCATCTGACAATACAGGCTGTCCCAAGGTTTAGTGCAATTTTCATAACTTAAATACAAGTTGCCCCCAAAGTCTTAGTGTAGTTTTAAGCTCTAAAAGTTGTTAAAAGGAATTGATTTAAGCTCTAAAAGCTTCAAACTACACTAAGATTTTGGAATCCTATTTTTTGTGATATGGTAACTCTAAATTTTAGGATAGTGACTTCTTCTTCCTTTTTACTCCAGTCTGCTCTGTCCTTCACCAGGTAAAGTGACCATCATAATCCCATTGCACTCATCTGAGATATTTCTTTACAATCACATGTAGCTTTTTGAAATACTGAGGATTAGTTCCAAAAGGAAATGAACTCAACTGAGTTTTTCAGCCCAGACTATCTCTTTGGTTGAGTAAAATACCTTGATCTGTATTTTATTATCAATACGCTGCTAATTTTCTCCGTAGTAAGGAAAATCCATCCAATGGTTAATGGTCCCATCTATGGGTATGTGGCATTTGCTGACACTATAATTTTGCAATGTCAGCACTCTAGATGCTATTTTTTCCCTTTTTGTTATTATTCTTGCAATTTAGGATCACCCTGACCAACTGAGTGCCCATAACCGAAAATCTTTCATGTGGACTCAAATGTTAGAGATGTTGTAGAGGAGAATTGATGTTTTTGTTAGGGGCTGGATTAGGGAATTTTCATGGTACCTTTCAACAATGAGTTGATTATTTTATCATTTTAAGTAAAGTTGAATTTCATGACCATGGAGGGTAGGAATTATAATGGTATTTAACTAACACAAGATATCAATAAGTTTCTTCCTTTAACGTGAAAAAAATCTGTTTATTCAAATGGCTATGAAATATATTAATGACTTTGCTACTTCCTACTTACATAACTTTGGGTAAGTCATCTAACTTTTCTGAGTTGTGAACCGTACTGAGTGGGAAGGGCAGCAGGGGCAAGGAAGGCTCTCTGACAAGTAGCCCCTAGTCATCCCGGCTATATATTTGACCAGGACATTATTGATATACCTCTTAACTCACGTTAACCTAGTGCACAGTCATGGTCATGAGGTAAAATTGTCCATCATACTCCTAATGCACTAATCGAAGACACATTTTTATGATAATATGGAACAAACCTGAGTTTTTCAGCCTAGGATATCTCTTTGATTGTATAAAATAAATAGGTGTATAGTTTATTATCAACACGCTGATAATTTTTTCTGTTGTAAAGAAAATCCATTCAATGGTTAATGGCCCCATCTATGGGTATGTGACATTTAACTAAATTCAAATTTGAACCCACATCTTCAGACTCTGAGTCCAATGTTCTTTCTATTATGCCATGCTCTTTCTTCTAAAACTAAGCTACATCATTGTCACTATATTTAATGAAGATATTCTCATATTTTTTTAAAAATGCATAAAATAGGGTTATCTCTTTCTCAATCATGCTTAATAGATTTCTGTTAATTTCTTAACAGAGAGGTGAGAGTGCTACAGATGTAAAGTTTTGCATGTACTTTCCAAAGAGGTATTACTAATTTTACTTAGTCATTTCACTTTATTACAAGATACACTATAAATATTTGTAATAGTAAAAGCAAAACATATCAATACAACTTTTTTTTTAAACACAACAGATGAAAAAGGAAGTAAAATACTTTTCCATTTCAAGCATAAAATTCCCACTCATTGTATCACTGGGTGCCACTATGGAGCACAAAGACTTCTCTGGTCTTAGTACCTTAGTACATCTAGTCTCAGGTACCTACATTATGCCCAATAACAGGGCACAAAAACAAGGCCCAGATTTACAGTGATTTTGCCCTTGGAAGTATAGTTATGAAACATATGAATGGTTTGTGATTGTGCCCCAAGTTAGAGAGAGAAACTTTTTTCTAAAAAGAGCCTGTGGTTGGGATCCCAGCCCTATACTAGAAAAGGTCATCATCTCTTGTTGATGTCTCAATACCGGCATTCATCAAATGAACACAAAGAAATTCAAGGTCACGGTCAACTATAAGTGTTTATGAGTGAAGTTGAATCAAGTCAACAAACATGTATTAAGCACCTACTATATGCCAGGCATTGAACTAAGCTTTAGAAATGCAAAGTAAGGGGGGCAAAACATTCCCTGCTCTCAAGGGGTCCACAGTCTAAAGGGAGAGACAACATGCAAACCAATACAGACAAATAAGATGTCTACAGGATGAATTAGGGATAATATCAGCAGAAAGACATTAAGAATAAGGAGGACTTGGAAAGACTTCTTGTAAAAGGAACTTCAGCTGAGACTTGAAAGAAGCTAGTAGGTGGAGATGAGGAAGAAGAGAATTTCACATATGGGGGACAGTCAGTCAAAATGCATATAGTCAGAAGATGGAATGTTGTGTTTGAAGAACGGAAAGGAGGCCAGTGTCATTATTTCATAGAGTACTTGCTGCAGAGTAAATTGAAATAATACTAGAGCGTATGAAGGGGCCAAGATATTAAGGCCTTTAAAAGCTGAACAGAGAATTTTATATTTGATCTTGGAAGTAATAGGGAGCCACTAGTTTACTGAATGGGGAGCAGGGTGACTGAGATTAGATCAGTCAAATGCATTCTTTAACAGAATAAAGAATAGGCTTAATAATAGGTTCCTGTCAAACCCAGTTAAAATACTTACTACATATATGACCATAGGCAAATCACTCAACCTTCATGAGCCTCTCCAGGTTCCCATGACTTAAAAATGCAGCCCTTCACGCATGATTTATGTGGCCCACCTGCAAGCATAGAAATTTACATAAATGCTTTAGTAAATGAAGTTGAGCTACTGCAGAGCACTCACTAAAAATCTCGGTGACTTGGGGCTGCAGCTTCCTGCGGAGGTGACTCCAGGGCACGGGGGGGGGGGGGGGGGGCAGGTTCTGCAGCTGGCCCAGCAGCAGGACGGTCCGGCTCTGTGGTCGCAGTCTCTTCACTCACCACGAACTGAAGCCCCACGTTCGCCATCCTTGGGCCCCTTTGCGGCTCCAGCGCCACCCAGTCCTTAGGTGCCCACCGGCTGTGCTCCGCCTCCCCCTGTCTCCCTCACCGGCTGGGTTCTCACACTCGGGAGAACTCGGCCAGCCGGTGAGGAAGGGGACCAGGTCTTTTCTTGCCACTTTTATGCTAGATAATTTACCCTATACTATCTCTCTCTTTCTCCCTCTCTCAATATATTCCTCTCTCATCCCTTAATTTGATTTTTTTTTAGATATCATTCCTTCCTATTCAACTCACCCTGTGCCTTCTGTCGATAGATAGATAGATAGATAGATAGATAGATAGATAGATAGATAGATAGATAGATAGATGTAGGTATATTCCCTTCAGCTACCCTAATACTGAGGTCTCATGAATTATACACATTATCTTTCCATGTAGGAATGTAAACAAAACAATTCAACTTTAGTAAGTATTTTATGATTTCTCCTTCTTGTTTACCTTTTCATGCTTCTCTTGATTCTTGTGTTTGAAAGTCACGTTTTCTATTCAGCTCTGGTCTTTTCACTGAGAAAGCTTGAAAATCCTCTATTTTATTGAAAATCCATATTTTGCCTTGGAGCACAATACTCAGTTTTGCTGGGTAGGTGATTCTTGGTTTTAATCTTAGCTCCATTGATCTCTGGAATATCATATTCTAAGCCATTTGATCCCTTAATGTAGAAGCTGCTATA
>JAQQSZ010016389.1:0-11045 GCA_028646595.1 Phalanger gymnotis
GAGCACTGTCAGTCAAAAGGGAGTGGGATCCCTAAGTGGGAGTACTAAGGGGTCAGGGACCATGAGGAGCAGTACTGATTGCAATCCTAAAGGTTCAGGAGCCCTTCCTGGATAAGGACCAGAGTGAGAGCAGTGTAGATCACACTACCTTAAAAGCACTGAAAACTTACAAATCTCCAGAACTAGCTCTGAAAACAGCAGCACAAAAAAGCCTGAAGCTTGAGGCAGTACCCCTCTACCCCTCATGTTGAGAACAGAGCTCAACATTAACATAAAGTTCCGAATCAAGAAAAAAAAAGAGGTTGAAAAATAAGCAAACAGCATACCATAAAAAGTTACCATAAAAAGTTACTATCATGACAGGGAAGATCAAGACACAAACTCAGAGTTAGACAATGAAATCAAAACAACTACAAGCAAAGCCTTAAAGAAAAATGTGTCTGCAATTGATAAATTGTTGAAGGATATGAATAGGCAGTTTGCAGATGAAGAAATCAAAGCTATCTATGAAGAAGTACTCTAAATCAGTTTTGGTTAGAGAAATGCAAATTAAAACAACTCTAAGGTACCACCTTCTACCTATAAGATTGGCTAATGTGCTGAAAAAGGAAAATGATAAATGTTGGAGAGGATGTGGGAAAATTGGGACACTAATACATTGTTGGTGGAGTTGAGGACTGATACCAACATTTTGGAGAGCAATTTGGAACTATGCCCAAAGAGCTATAAAACTGTGCATTCCCCTTGATCCAGCAATACAAATACTAGGTCTATATCCCAAAGACATCATAAAAAAGGGAACAGGACCTACATGTATAAAAATATTTGTAGCAGCTCTTTTTTGTGGTGGCAAAAAATTGGAAATTGAGTTGATGCTTATCAATTGGGGAAAGGCTGAACAAGTTGTGGTATGTGAATGTAATGGAATACTATTGTGCAATAAGACAATAAGAATAATGAGCAGACAGATTTCAGAAAAACCTGGACAGACTTATATGAACTGATGCAAAGTAAAATGAGCAGAACCAGGAAAACATTGTACACAGTAACAGCAACATTGTGTGATGATCAACTATGATAGAGTTAGCTCTTCTCAGCAATACAATGACCCAAGACACTTACAAAGGATTCGCAATGGAAATTGCTACCCACGTCCAAAGAAAGAAGTGATGGACTCTGAATGCGGACCAAAGCATACTGTTTTCGCTTTGTTTTTTTCATGTCCCCTCCCCCCCTTTTGGTCTGTTTCTTCTTTCACAACTGTGACTAATATGGAAATATGTTTTACATGATTTCACATATATAACCTATATCGAAGTGCTTAGCATTTTGGGAAGAGGGCATGGGAGGGAGGGAGAAAAATTTGGAACTAAAAGTGTTGTAAAAATAAATGCTAAAAATTGTTTTTACATATAATTGGGAAAGATAAAATACTAATAAAAAGAAAAAATCTCCCCCAATTAAAATTGGACATAATTCCAACAAGAATTCCTAGAAGAACTGAAAAATGATTTTCAAAATCAAATAAGAGGGGTAGGAAGAAATTAGGCAAAAATGAAAACAAGGAAGAAAATTATGAAAAGAAAATTTTTGTTATTATTTATCACTCATTTCAGTCATGTCTGATTCTTCATGACTCTACCTGGTATTTTCTTGGCAACAACACTGGGATAGTTTATCATTTTTTCTCCAGCTCATTTTACAGAAGAGGAAACTGAGGCGAATAGAGTTAAGTGACTTGCCCAGGGTCACATAGATCATAGGTGCCTGAGGCCAGATTTGAATATAGGAACATGAGTCTTCCTGACTTCAGGCCTGGCACTCTATCTACTGCACCACCTAGCTGCCAGACAATTAACAATTTTGTATACCCTTTTTACCCAACAATATCACTATTAGGTTTGTTTCCCAAGGGGATCAGGGAAAAAGGAAAAGAATCTATATGTTCCAAAATATTTATAGCAGTTCTGTTTCTCTTGGCAAAGAACTGGAAATTGAGAGGATGCTCATCAATTAGGGAATGGCTAAACAAGTTGTCATATGTGATTGCAATGGAATACCACAGTGCCATAAGAAATGATGACTTGGTTGATTTTAGAAAACATGGAAAGACTTGTATGAAATAAAGAAAAGTGGAATGAGTAGAGCCAAGAAAGCATTGCATGTAGTAAGTGCAATATTGTTCAAACAATAATTGTGAACAACCAAGTTATTCTGAGTACTATAAATACTCAAATCAATTATAAAGAAACTATGAAGGGAGATGCTATCCATCTCCAGAGAAAGAACTGATAAATAGAAGCATGCATAATATGGTTTTACATATGTTTATAAATCTGCCTCAAATAGTAGCCTGCTCTAGTGTGGGGTGGAGAGGGAAGGAGGGAGACAGTTCAGAACTTAAAATGTAACAAAAAATAAATAAAAAAGAAAGTATTAAAACCATGGATCAGATTAGGTCCACAATACACAGTAGTAAATGACCATAGTTAACTAGTTTTGTGCAGCTAGGTGGTGCAGTAAATTGAATGCCAGGCCTGGGTTTAGGAAGACATGAATTCAAATCTGGTGCCAGGCACTTACTAGCTGTATGACCCTGGGAAAGTTACTTAACCCTGTTTGCCTCAGTTTCCTCATGTGTAAAATGAGCTGGAGAAAAAAAAATGGAAAACAACTCCAGTAGCTTTGCCAAGAAAACCCCAAAAGGGGTCATGAAGAGTCAGACACAACTGAAAAATGACTATACAACAATAACAACAATCTAGTGTTTGATAAACCCAAAGATCTAAACTTTAATTCACCATTTGTCAAAAATTGCTGGGAAAACTGGAAAGCAGTTTGGCAGAAATTAGGCATATATCAACCAACATCTCACATTGTATACCAACACAAGGTTAATGATTTAGACATAAAGGGTGATATCGTAAGTAAATTAAGGGAATGTAGAAAAATTTAGCTGTCAGGTCAATGGATAAGTGAAGAGTTTATGACCAAACAACATAATAGAGAGGATTACAGGAAGTAAAATAGATAATTTTGATTACATGAAATTAAAAAGCTTTCACACAAACAAGACCAATGCAGCCAAAATTAGTAGGAAGAAAGGAAACTGGGGAAAATTTTTTTTTATAGCAAATTTCTCTGGCAAAGGAATAGTTTCTCAAATATATAGGGAATGGAGCCAAATTTATAAAAATAATAGTGATCCCCCTGTTGATAAATGGTCAAAAGATATGAGCAGGCAGTTTTTAGAAGAAGAAATCAAAGCTATCGATCACATGAAAAAATGCTCTAAATCACCACTGATTAGAGAAATACAATTTAAAACAACTCTGAGATACTACCTCACATCTATTAGATTGGCTAAGATGACTAAAAAGAAAACCAAATGCTGGAGGGGATGTGGAAAAGTTGTGACACTAATTCATTGTTGGTGGAATTGTGAATACATCTAACCATTCTGGAGAACAATTTGGAATTATGCCCAAGCAGCTATAAAATTACGTATACCCTGTAACGCAGAATACTGCTACAAGGGTTGTATCCCAAAGAAAAGAGAAAAAGACCTATTTGTACAAAAACATTTACAGTAGCTCTTTCTGTGGTAGCAAAGAATTGGAAATTGAGGGGATGCCCGTCAACTGGGGGCAGCTAGATTGCTCAGTGTATGGAGCACTGGTTCTGGAGTCAGGAAGTTCAAATCCTGAAAAAAACCTAGTTCTCAGACGCTAGCTATGTGACCCTGGGCAAGTCACTTAACCTATGCTTCCCTTAATCCACTGGAGAAGGAAATAGCAACCCCCTCATCCCAGTATCTTTGCCAAGAAAACCCCATAGATAATATGGTCAGTGGGGTCATGAAGAGTCAGACGTAACTGAGTGAGTGGACAACAACCATCATTGGGGAATGGCTAAAAACATTTTAGTATATGATTGTGCTGGAACACTATTGTGCTATAAGAAATGATGAGGGAAGTGGTTTGGCTTCGGAAAAACCTGGGAAGATTTATATGAACTCAAGCAAAGTGAAGTGAAAAAACAACAACCAGGAGAATATTGCACGCAGTAACAGCAATATTGTAAGGACGATCAACGATGAGCCAAGACAGTTCTAAAGGACCTATGATGAAAGATGCTATCTACTTCCAGACAGAGAACTGACAAACTCTGAATTCAGAGTCAATTCTACTTTTAAAAAAATTTCTTTGTTTTTATTGTTTTATTTTGTTTGTATTTTTCTTTTACAACATGGCTAATATTGAAATACGCTTTTCATGTCTGATCGATATCAAATTGTTTGCCTTCTCAAAGGGGGAGGAAGAGTGAGATGGAAGGAAGAGTTTGGAACTCAAAATTTTAAAAAATAGTGTTAAAATTTTTTACAGGTACTTGGGAAATATTTAACAAAATAAATAAAAAATAATGTAAAAAATTATAAAATACCTTGGTGACTCACACTGAGTTAAAAGTGAACAAGAACATTAGAACATAAGATCTAGAAGAGATTTTAGGCTAATCCCTTCTTTGTAAAGAGGAAGAAATTTTGATCCTGGGGAAATACAGTAATTTGACCAAGGCCATACACCTGGTGGGCATTCAACTTGCAGGTAAACAGACTAGATTTCATTTACCTTTCTTACCAGTAAGGTGAACCCCATGGTCTGACAAGACCATTGACCATTCTTTGGTTGGAGCAAGTGAAGGGATGAATCAAAAAACAGATTTAATCTTCTTTGGAAAGACATTCCTTCTGTTTTTTTACTGAAGCAGGTCACAAATCTTAGAACCAGTAAAGGATCTGCCTCTGAAGCTCAGTGAGGAGTAGTTACATGAGGGTAATAATGGAAGCTTGACTCATAGTTATTTTTTATGAAAACCTCAGCATTGGATTATAGAATCATAGTTCTAGAATGGGAAGAGACTCCAGAGGCCAACTAATTCATCCTCTCCCTCTCCCCCCACTCCTATGTTATAGGTGAAGAAAACGAGACCTGGAGAGCTTCTGACTTTCCCAAGGTCACAAAAGTATTAATCATCAGAGATGGTATTTGGATCTAAGTCCTCTGGCTCCAAAGCCAGTGCTCTTTCTGCTGTACCGTGTATGTAGGCCCATTTAAAATTGTGAACTTGGGCATGTCCCTTATGTTCTCTGAAATTGAGTTTCATTATTTGTAAAATGGGGATGTTGGACTTTAAGTTCCTTGCAGATCTGACATTCTCTTTTCTAATGTTTCTTTGTGCCAATAGTCTTTTAAGGTACCTTTCAGATCTCACATTTTATAATTATGTAATTAGCATTATTGATATCAATCAATTAGTAAGCATTTATTAAACACTTAATATGCGTCATTGTGAAAAGTGCTGGGGACATAACACAAGCCCCAAACAGCAATTGCCCTCAAGGCACTTACATTTTAATGGTGGTGGGGGGGACACACAACATATATGCTAATTGGTACATACAAGATAAATGTAGACTAGATAGAAAATAGCCTTAGATGGGAAGTCACTAGAAAGTGGTGATGGGAAGACTGGGATAGACCTTTTGCAGGAGGTGGCATTTTAGCTGAATCTTAAAGGAAGCTAGGCATTCTCTAAGGTGAAGGTTTACATTACAGGTGTGGGACATTGCTAGTGAAAAGGCTCAGAGATGAGAGATCAGAATTATGTATAGGGAGCAGAATGTAAACCAGACTCAAATGTAGAATTTGTGGAGGGGAGTAAATGCAATTGTATTATATTTTAAAGTATTTCAACAGAATGAAGTTTAGACTGTTACTTGTGACTCAGAAACTATAGGATCAAAAGTCCATTATATTAGATTTTAATTTTAAAAAGTATCTAGAGTTAAATTCAGTTGGGAAGTAAGCATAGGTGGTTGGGATGGTAACCATAGGAATGTAACTCCAAATAAAACTGACTTAAAGACTGGAAAAAAAAGAAGAAAAAAAAGAAAAAGAAAGTACAGACAGATGAGAACCTCTAAGGAAGGTGCCGGGTGTGGGGCGGGGGGGAGAGGAGGAAATAGGATTCTTTCTGACATTAGCGATCTCATGTACTGTTGAGACGAGTCAAGAAATAAAATTCTTAAATAGCTTTGCTTGTCTCTTTTGAAAAGGAACAGATGCAATTTCATTTCCAGAAACCTCAACGAAATCATGCCCACTCATTATGCCTCATCCAGGAAAACCGTATTTGATTTTCTTCTAAATTTGAAATGGCAGAGATGAGAATTTCCATTTCCCTTCACCTACTGACACTATCAAACTGACACATGAGGCGATATCAGTCTGATTAGCATTATTTGCTGACAGTGTGTCTGGCACCACGAAAGCCATAGAAGGTCAAGGTGAAAGAAACATTGAATATCATTATTTGGTAATAAAATCCATTTAGCACTTTTTATGACATCTCAATTTTATTAAATTATTAATAAAATAATAATAGCTTTCATTTATCATGAACAAACCAAATGACATTACTGAACTGTCAAGATGTTACATTTTATTATTCATACAAATGATTTCCCCTTGGATTCATGAAGAAAGTAAGTCAGTTGTAGTGCAATATGCATAATAGCTAAAAAGATGCTTACTTTAATACTTGGGCAAATCCATGATGGGATGTTCCTTTCATAAACACAGATTGCATCCTCTCCCTGCCTCATTCAGTATGATTCTTGTCTATGTCCTATAATTCTCTGTAAGTGTTCCATCAAAAGCTCAACAGTGGATAGACAGCTAGACTCAGAGTCAGGAGGACCTGAGTTGGAATCCTGCCTCTGACACTATGTGACTTTGAGCAAGTCACTTAGTGTGTCTCAGTCTCAGGTAGGGATAATAACAGCAAGTACCTCACAAGGTTGTTATAAAGATAAAAGGACATGATTCATGTATGTAAAGAATTTTGCAAACATTATAGTGTTATACAGGGTATCCCAAAAGCCTTAGTGCAGTGTTAAACTATTAAAGAATCTATAACATATACAAAAATTGGTACATACAAGATGAATATAGAATATATAGGAAATAGCCTTAGGAGGGAAATCAGAAGAATCTTTAATAGCTTAAAATTGTACTAAGGTTTTGAGGACACTCAGTAGAAAGGCTAGTTGTCTTTATTACTATTTTAATGTCATAGAAGCACCAGTGCATCATTTGTGTCTCATTTCTCAATGGCTAGACCTTCCTTTTTCAGTTAGTCATATCCTTGGTGCTTTCTTTTTCTATTACTTCTGCTATAGAAGAAAAAAAAAACCCATAGTCTTCTCTGGGTTATTTAACCATAAATCCAGTGTTTATTTTCTGAGTTTTCTAAAAACTTCTATCAGTAGAAGTAATGTTGAGAAAGACAAGAGAGGCCACAGTCATTGAGAACACAAAGGCAGGAGGAAGGGCATCTTCTGAAGAAAAAGATGGCTGCTTGCCAGTGTTGGTGTCATGGACTGATTATTAAGAGAATTGGGTTTTTTTTTTTAAATTGTGACTGGGCCTACTTAACTGGTAATCACATTTAAGATCAAGTCCTCTGCCAAGCATTCAATTCATTTTCAGTTTAAAAAATGAATATTTTGAGCTGGAATGTGAGTTTTTCTGCAATGTTTCCATTACATTCCATAAACATCAAGTAACTACCAAATATTAGGCAGAGAGGCAGCGAATAGAAAAAAAATAAAGACTGAAAAGTGAATAGAAAGCCAGCTTCGCAATAAGGAAGACCTGAGTTCAAATATCATTTCTAACACCTACTGGTTATGTGACCCTTGACAAGTGATTTTAACTTCTCAGTACGGAAGGCAACTCTCTCAGCTTATAAATTGCAGAGAAAGTGCTGCAGAAAGTGCAGTGGCAGAAGAAATTTCCCCATCAGGAGTTCCTGTACTAATGAAATCACAAGTTTTGTGGAAGAAAAAAAAAAGAAAAAACCCAAAACAACAAAATTAGGTACAAAGCTCTGGTTATATAAAGAAAAATGAAACAGAACCTGCCCTCAGGGAATTTAAATATTGTGTGTGTGTGGGGGGATACAAAATGTATACCAATAAGTTAATAGAATACGTGAGTTATGCACAGAGAACCAAAGCATAAAAATACCATTCATTCAAGGATTGTGACACTGGAAAATATTTTGGGTAAGGTGAAATCTTGAGAAGGAAACTAAATACCTTAGCAAACAGTGGGTGTTTGTTTTCTTTACTACTATTGATTGAAGGTAGGGCCTTTAGAAAAGAAAGATAGATATGGGAAGTGAGCACCTGATTAAGAAAATGTTAGAGAATAGGATTCTGATTCCTGGATAAAGGTAAAGAGGTAAAGAAATGGATATACACTGACTTCCCATGTATAATCAGTATCAAATTACTTGCCTTCTCAAGAAAGGGGAGGGGCTGGAGGGAAGGAGAGAATTTGGAAGGAGAGGAATTGGAAAAATGAATGTTAAACATTTTTTACATTTTTTTTTGTTATTGAGTCATGTTTCAGTCATGTCCAACTCTTCATGACCCCGTTTGGGGATTTCTTGGCAAAGATATTGGAGTGGTTTACAATGTCCTTTTCCAGCTCATTTTAGAGATGAGAAAACTGAGGCAACAGTATTAAATGTCTTATTCAGGGTCACACAGCTACTTAAAGGTCTGAGACCAGATTTGAACTCAAGTATTCCTGACTCTGGGCCCAGGACTCTATACACTGCACCATCTAGCTGCCCATGCAATTGGGAAACATTTAATGAAATAAATAAGAAAATATATTTAGAAAAGAAATTAATATGCTCACAGATAAGGATGGCTTATATCTAGGATGGCACAAGAGGAATAAAGGTTTATGAATTGACCAAAGGAGCTTTAAACCAATAGGTCATGTACAACTACTAAGCCAGACACCATTGACAGTATCAGGTATGACATGGAAATGAAAATATGGTGCTCAGTCTCCTGTGAATTCACAGCAAACTTTGTCCAGCAAGAAGGTAATATTGATTGTGCTTTAGGATATGTATGTAATGCAATGAATTACAGGTACATACAATTTCCTGTGTTTCATTAGGATGGGTGAACTGTGAGCTATGATGATGATACCAAAATATGTAAAAGTATGAAGCTGACTTACAGTTGTTGTTCAAGGTCGTGTGAATCTACCTGGTAACCATAAGCATAGAATTAATACAAGGAATATGTGAAGAGTAACTTGAAAATTGGGAAGCAATTGGATGAAGTAGAAAAAGCACTGGATTTGAGGGTTCAGCAATCCTTGTGTATCTCACTTACTACTTGTGTGACCTTTGGAGGGTCACTTAAATTCTCTGGGTCTTTGTTCCTTCCTCTGAAAAGTAATAAGGGAGTAGGCTATATGGCTTCTGATATCCCTTACAGATCTAAATTACAATCCTATGATCTCTTTGGGCACCATTTTCATCATCCATAAAATAAGAGAGTTGGATCAGGTAACCCATAGCTTTAAATTTATGACCATATGACTCATATGACCTATTATTTGTATAGGTTTTATTGAGGTTATATTCTAACATAATTCAAAGAAAGTATTAATAGGGCTCCCAAATAATTGTATATTTCTGTAAATGAGGGAAGCACTTACTAGATGTGTGACGCAGGGCAAGTCACCAATACCTCCATGCTGGAATAGATAACATTTTCCTCTTTGCACCTTTTATCTTTGAAATGAGTGTTGCATTACACCTCCTGGGATTCTTCCAGCTCTGTCATTCTGTGAGTTTTCTTTCATTTTCTAAGTTCGCCTTCCTATGGCTTCTCTAATGAGATTTCTAAAGGAGGATAAGACTGGTGATATCACAAAAGCCTTTTAAGTGACTAATCCTAACTGAAATGTCACTTTGACTATAATAGGATGAATTTCCCTACCAAATGCAGATCTAGAAGAAATTATAGAAAAGAGACCTTAGAGATTGTCTGGTCCATGCCCATTATTTTTACAGATGAAGAAACCATGTTCCAAAAAGTTGAAATAACTTTCCCAAAGTTATACAGCTTATTAGTGGTAGAACCAGGACTACAGCCCAGGTTTTTGGCCTTCTGGTTTAGTGCTCTTTCTACTGGACCATATTTTGTTTTTGTTGTCCAGTCATGTCTGATTCTTTGTGACTGCATTCGGGTTTTTTTTTTTTTGCCAAGTTAATGGAGTGGTTTGTCTTTTCCTTCTCTAGCATATTTTACAGATGATGAGACTGAGTGGTTTGCCATTTCCTTGTCCAGCTATTTTACAGATGAATGGTTTGCCATTTCCTTCTCTAGCTCATTTTACAGGTGAGGAAACTGAGGCAAACAGATTAGGTGACTTGCCTGGGGTCACATAGCTAGGAAGTGTCTTAAGTCAGATTTGAACTGAAGAAGATGAGTCTTAATGACTTCAGGCCAGCACTCTATCCAGCGAGCCACCTAGCTGGGTCATACTTCCTTTCATTTGGCTCCCTGTTACACTGAAAAAAAAAACCCACCTAGAAAATAGACTTTGACATATGGAAAAAGTTGGGAGCCCTGAAATTTTGCCCATGAGAACACATGACCTTTTTATCAAGGGGACTCCTTGAGCACATGAACTGATTATCAGATCTTGGTGGCTATGCCCACAGATAAGGATTGGCTATTGTACTCCTATCATAAATACCTCTTTCTTGCAGAGGGAGGGAGAGAGGGAGAGAGAGGGGGGGAGGGGAAGAGAAAGAGAGAGTGGGAGAGAGAGAGCGAGAGAGAAGAAGGAGAAGAAGAAGAAGGAAAAGAAGAAGGAGGAGAAGGAGAAGAAGAAGAAGAAAGTGGGAGAGAGAGAAAAAAATGTTGTACTTTGAAAACCTTGAAGTGCTACATAGTTAACATCATCATCATCATCATCATCATCCTATATCCACATTCAGTCAATCTAGGATAGGGTCTATTAAACTTTTTAATGTCGCTTTGGGTAGTCTAGTAAACCTGTGGGACCCCTTCTCAATATAATGCTTTTAAATACATAAAATAAATTATATAAGATTACAAAGGAAAATAATTTTATTAAAATACAGTCATCTATATATAA
>JAQQSZ010016390.1:0-11045 GCA_028646595.1 Phalanger gymnotis
GGTGGCTGAACCGCAAACTCCCTGTCCCCAGCAGCTTTTCCCACTAACCTTCTCTGTTGTCTTTGGTGTTTATGGGTTGAGAAGTCTGGTAACTACCACAGCTCACTGATTCAGGGCGCTAGGGCCCACTCCACCTGGCTCCTGGTCTGTTTGGGCCTGCTGCCGCTCATGCTGGGCTCTGCTCTGCTCAGCTCTGCTCCCAGCTCCGTGCGCGATAGACCTTACCCAGAGACCATCCAGGCTGTCCTGGGCTGGAGCCCTGCTTCCCTATGCTATTTTGTGGGTTCTGCAGTTCTAGAACTGGTTCAGAGCCATTTTTTATAGGATTTTGGAGGGACTTGGTGGGGAACTCACGCTAGTCCCTGTTTGCCAGCCACCATCTTGGCTCTGCCCCCGATCCATTTTTTGTTGTGGAATCCCCTCAGGTGTCCGAAAGGCAGAAAAAAGCTGTGAGATACTAGCATATCCTGGTACTTTTATCTCGATCAGGATGAGAGGAGGCAGATAGGCCAGTTTGCAGACTCCTACAGTGACCTGGCCAGGAGCGTTGAGACCTGTAGGAGACGTAGCAGTTTGAGTAGAAAAGGTGGCCTGGTGGATGTATGCAGTGTTAAAAAGGAACTATCTCTGCAGCTTGGTAGTTACTTATCATTTATGGGAGTTAGAGTAAAATGTCAAGGGGGATTCCAACTAGTCCCCCTAAAGTGGATAACAAATCATATGTCCCTTTTATCATGTTTAGATGAAAGCCCAAGAAGTTGAATTAGCTTTAGAAGAAGTAGAAAAAGCTGGAGAGGAACAGGCCAAATTTGGTAAGTACCTGGAGAAAAAGTTTAAAATGAATAATGAGGTTTTGAATACTGAGGAAGGAATTGATTTCCCAAACTCCACAAAGAATTGGCCTAATAGATACTAGAAAATGTGCATATGTAATTTTTCAGAGCATTGTGGTTCAGTACCTACCATGTTTCTAACTCATAGTAGCAACTGTTTCTCTGTTATCTGATCAGCTTCATCTGATTGAAAAAAACCCATATTTTTCTGGTCACAGGGCAACATATTTTAAAATGTATTTCTTAGTAAATTCAAGGAAGTGAAATGTTTGTTCTGATTTCTTTCAACAGAAAATCAGTTAAAAACTAAAGTAATGAAACTGGAAAATGAGCTCGAGGTATGTCTGCCATGCAGTATATGATAGCCACATCTTAATCAATAACATCGTTAACATGAAACCTGTTATTCTTGATTGACTGGGAAGTCTCATGAATCTCATTGTGTTCATATTTAGCAAAGTCAGTTTCTTTTGAGGCAGAAACTTTCATTGTAAACAGATCGTGTTGGCACCTACATAGTTGGGTGAGTCGGACTGAGCACAAATATGACACCTGTAGTGATTGATGCTAGACTGCTGAGAATCACTCTTTGAGCCCCATAATTGGATTCGACCAATCTGGTGATTTTTCATTTCTCTTTGAAGGTGATTCCTCAGACACACACCTTGTAAAGCATACAGATTTGCAGTATGTGCTCATCTGCCATTATGACTTCTTTTTTTTCATGAAACTAATTTGGATTTTTTCATAGAACAGTTTGAAAAATGGTGGCTTTTAAAGCAAAGGCTTTATTTAGTTCCATTAAAGAAGTCTGTTAAATTAATGTGAGTTTAACTATAGACACTGAAATAGGTTAAAATCTTAATCTTATTGTTACTCTCTGTCATTACAGACTTTAAAGTTCTTTTGACTAATTAGCTAAATAAAATATGATTTGTCATTATATTTGGCTGTTCATTCTAAGAAGTTCTATTCAGATGAACCTATCTTTATTTTGTTTTAAGATGGCCCAGCAGTCTGCCGGAGGTCGTGATACGCGGTTTTTGCGAGATGAAATTCGCCAGCTAGAAAAACAACTGGAGCAGAAGGACAGAGAATTGGAGGATTTGGAAAAAGAGATGGAAAAAGAGAAAAAAGTTAATGAACAAGTAAGGAGCCTTCCATTCACGATCTCTAAATTTCTCTAAAGTCCGGCTTTGCTTGGTGTTAAAGTGGGATGTTTTGATGGCGTTTCCCTTGAGGGACAGGAATTTATGCAAAGAAGGCTGATCTTGGAGTTGGAAGATCTATTTGAATACTACCTCTGGCAGTAGCTTTGTAACCCAGCGGTTGCCACTTCATATTTCTGAAGCTTTCCATATCTATTAAAATGGGGTTAATAAATGTACATTATTATAAGGATTAGCAAAATTGTTATTTTAAAATTAAGCATATTGAGAATTATATAAAAATAAAAATATATATAGGACAGATGGGTAGATTTGGAATTCAGAAGACTTGAGTTCGAATTCTGCCTCAGACCCTTACTAGCCATGGGATGCTAAGCAAAACACTTGAGCTCTTTGTCACAGTTATTGTAGACCCTGGCATATGGCTTAAAAAAACAGGGTGGGTGACAGTGTTAATGGAGCTTCCTTGATACATACCATTAACCATAGCGACTAGTGACTTTTGCCCTTTCCAGAGGTTTCTACTGTTAGCTAGTTCATAGATTCCAGTTTGTCTAGCTACACATTGACTTGAGCACCTGGGATCTTGTCTTTGGTCAGAGAGAAGGAAATAAAGGATTGTTGTAGGAGTAAAGGAGAGAATAGTGGGGGCTCTAGAGAATGAGGAACTAAGATTCACTGCTATTATAATCATAACAATTTGCTCATTTAGTGGATATGATGTAAGTACTGCAAGTGAAGCCATGTCACTGAAAAAAAATAATACCTTTTTAAGGGATACTGTTTCCCTAGTTAATGTTTATTGGGAGTAAAAAGTGTTTGAGGTTTAGCAGATAACAGTAGTTCTTAAACTAAAAACTGATCATCATACTAGCTATTAATTTTAATTTCCTTAGCAAAAACATTATGCCCCCCCCAATATTTATGGTTCTTGTGTTTGTTTACTTCATCTAATTCCCAAGTGCTTTCCAAGAAATTCATCTTTTGGGGTTCAGATAGAATTGAAGTCATGAGATAAGAATTGACTTTTTGAAAGGAGGATCTTCAGTTTCATAAGGTTCACTACTACAATTTTCATAATGAAATTGTTTCTAGCTTTTAATTTTAATTCATTTTACAAATGCTTTTCTTTTTATGTCATTCCAGTTGGCTCTTCGTAATGAAGAGGCAGAAAATGAAAACAGCAAATTAAGGAGAGAGGTTGGTAAAAATAAATAAATAACTGGGACATTTTACACACACACACACATATACAAAAAATTGGCGATTCTACAAAGTTAATAGCTACAAGTACCTCAGTGAATTCAAATTGCTTTCAAAATATATTTGAAGCACCTGTGCTTTTCATACTCACTAGTTTTTATGTGAACTTTTCTCAAAGACTTAGAAACAAGTTGAGAAGTGGAGATACTGAGTAATGCTGTCAACTCTCAGTGATAAATGGACAAATTTTACTTACAAATTGAATATTGTATGGTAATTTTTATGATATGTGACCAAACTTACATTGTTATTTATCTCATTCTATCCAGTCAGTTAAAAAGTTACAGTCACTTAAAATCTCCCAAATTTGGAAAATGTTTTAATTATTATTTTTATTGTTCGTCCCATCTGTTTTTAAGTAGGGAAATCACCTTTTACTTATTTTCTCTAATAACTAATAATATTGCATTCTTTGGTTATCTAGAGTAGCACACTTAATATTTTATTTCTCTTTTTTCTTATTTTACTTTTTGATCTCTTTGATTTCACTTATTGATCTCTTTATTTCTATTAACTTTTTTACCATCCTTTTTTGGAGAACAAACATCTGAAAAAAAAGGTGAGGATTTAAGGATTTAGAAAATATGGGCATTTAAAGACATAAGTAATGGGGCCATTATTTAGAGAATAATATTTTTTGTAAGTCGTTTTAATAATGTTTGTGGTGGGGGGCCTTTGGTTTATATGCAGAATGAACAGCTTCGTCAAGACATAATTGACTATCAGAAACAAATAGACACACAAAAGGAAACACTTATGTCCAGAAGAGGAGAAGATAGTGATTATCGATTACAGTTGTCTAAAAAAAATTTTGAACTTGTTCAGTATCTGGATGAAATTCAGGTAAAACAATTTTTTTTGAAGAGTAAATTTCAAAGCATATTCCTTCAAAAAATGATATTTTTTTCAAATGAATTTGATCTGGAATTTATATTCTTGAGCTTTCAGTGATTTGAGACCTTCAGGTAAGAATTGTTAATTGTTTATTATTTAGTTTTTCTCCCACATAATGGTATGGAGGAATGTGTCAGATTAGCATTGATTCCAGAGTTAATATTTTTAAAACGCTCCCTTTAAAAACAGGAAATAAATGAGACCATAAATGTTGTAGTTCTTTTACCCTCTTTGGCTAGCTTGTTTAGATTTACCTTAAGACCAGCACTGGGAAGTGTATGGTAGGGCCTCCATACTCAGTTTTTGAATTTTTCTTTCATTTAATTGGTAAATACCCATCCACATTCAAGCTAAAGACCTATATAGAGAAGGTGTCTTTTCTTCAGCGATTATCCAGAAGCCCCCTTTCTTATTAATACCATTCAGCTGTAAGATTTAAAATTACTTAACTATATTTACAAAATGGTATCAGTTACTCTTTCTGTGATTCTTATCTTTAAAAGAATTTAACAGAAGCGAATGAGAAAATTGAAATTCAGAATCAAGAAATGAGAAAGAATTTGGAAGAATCAGTACAGGAAATGGAGAAGATGACTGATGGATATAATAGGATGAAAATTATTGTTCAGCAAACTGATACTCTAATGGATCAGTTAAAAAAAGAAAGGGACCATTCCAGGCTTCAGGTAAGAATTACTTTTAACCTAGTTTGTATTTCACATAATGATATGGATAAAACTTTGTCATTTTGACACTAACAATAAAGTTAATTTTTGAAAATTGAAACATGAAACCAGAAATTTTATTAATTTCTTTTAATTATGGACAGAAACAAAGTGGAACCACCAGAACACCATTAGAAAACAATCATTGGTCAAACTATTTAGAGGAAATTGAGTTAATTTTTAAAATAAATACATTTCATATTCTCCTAATCAAGAATGAATAGATATATAGCTGTTTCAAAGATATTATGAACAGGGATAGGGATTGGACCTTTGATTTTTTTTTTTTGGTATAGGAAAGTCCCAGGTGAAGAATCTCCCTCACAAATTCAAGTTGGCACCTTCTCTCTAACTTAGAATCTTTTAAGAGTTACCAAGTGCACTGAGAAGTTATATGACTCACTTAGCCAGTTTGTGCCAACGTAAAGAATTAGTAGCATATCTAAATCTATTCTCTCTAGCTTATTTGTACATTTTGCAAAAATATTATTTCAAAAAACTTGTCAAATTGGTAATTTTTAGGTACAGGAACTTACAGAACTTCTGAAAGCAAAAAATGAAGAAGATGATCCTGTCATGGCTGCTGTGAATGCAAAGGTTGAAGAATGGAAGGTAGTTCTTCAAAATCATTATGCAGTTTCCTTATGTCTCATTTTAGGTAGTGTTCTTTTAATTTTCCAGTTTTTATAAAAATTCTTATGCCACCTACTTAATTGTATAAAGACATGTACATGTACACACATATATGCATGTACATGGAGGTGCAGGGGTGTGTGTGTGTGTGTGTGTGTGTGTGTGTGTGTGTGTGTGTATGTATGTATATGTGTATTTGTGGGTTTTATCCTTCCTGGAGACTCTTTTCTAGTGCCTCTTAATGGCACCTTGATTCTGGGACCTCCATTTCCATGCAGCTCTGGTAGGTTCTGACCCCCTAGAAAGCCTTTATGTTTAATAGATGATCTTTTGTTGGAGATCCAAGAATCCTGGAATGCAGCATCTTCATTTGAGCAGTAGAACAGACCTCCCAAGTCATCTAGCCTTTATTTTACAAATAAAGAAACTGAGACTTAGAAAGGTGAATATCTGAGGTTCACGTAAGTGATAGTAAGTGGCAATATTGGGTTTGGAATCCTGGGCTTCTGGCTAGGGCTAGAGCTCTTTTCACTACTTGGACTACTAAGAAATCATCAGGAATTTTTCCTTCAAGAAGAGTCTGATAATGAGCTCTGAACATCACAAAAATTAGAAACTGACTATATCTTAACACGCAGAGAACAGCTGAACACAAATATCTGTCATTTCAGGATCAGCTATCAGTGGATTATTGACTGGTTAAACCAGAAGTTAAAGCCAATACTAAGTTATAAGAAAGGATAAATGGAAGAGATTATTATGACTGGTTTGATTGGCAGCTACGTAGTGTAGTGGATAGAATGTTGGCCTAGAGTCACAAAGACTTCCTGAATTCAAATCTGGCCTCAGACACTTAATAGCTCTGTGACACTGGGCAAGTTGCTTAACTTTGCCTCAGTTTCCTCGTCTGTAAAACAAGAAGGAAATGGCTAACTACTCCAGTATATCTTTGCCAGTTGGTTCGCGAAGAGTCAGACACACTAAAAACAACTTAACAACAAATATGGCAATATATTTAGGTGCAGCTAGATGGCACAGTGGATAGAGCACTGGGCCTGAAGTCAGGAAAACTCATCTTGAGTTCAAATCTGGCCTCAGATACTTAATAGCTGTGTGACTCTGGGCAAGTCTCTTAACCCTGTTTGCCTTAGTTCCTCATCTTTAAAATGATCTGGAGAAGAAAATGACAAGCCACTCCAATATCTTTGTCAAGAAAACCCCAAATAGGGTCGGGAAGATTTAGACACAACAGAAATGAATGAACAATAAGAACAAACTGGATTACGAACTGGTGGGAATTAGATAGAAGAAAAGGGATTGACTAGTGCTATTTCTTAGAGGTGTAAAATTGCTGCATAATAAACGGTAAAATATGCAAGTTGAGCAAATTCTGCGTTCTTTTTGCAGAGAATTTTGGCTTCTAAAGATGACGAAATTATCGAATATCAACAAATACTGTCTAATTTGAGAGAGAAACTTAGAAATGCCCAACTTGATGCTGACAAAAATAATGTTATTGCTCTACAACAGGTAAAAATCTCCAAAGTTCCATTTTCCCCGATATTTTCAGAAAATTGATGGTTATTTTTTAGTGCCATGTTTTGATGTATTTTAATGGTTTCTTCTCTAACTATAATTTAATAATAATATGCTATTTATGGATGGTCTGGTGTAATTGCTAACTTTCAAATTAGTAAAAACCTTTTATATCTTTTAAGATTTAATCCCATGTTACCATAGGATTATGTTAGCATTTTAATTGTTGGTCGATCATGCCTTTTCATAAGAATCTAACAGTTTATACTCAGTCTAGAATTCATTTGCAAATAGAATTTAGTTGTGTAGAAGTTAAATTTTCATCATTTGTGTTATCTAAACATTGTATAAGCGAAACCAAAAGATTCTTAGTATTTAAAAGGACAATAAAATGTTTCTACTAGAAAGAAATACCCCTTTTTTAGAAGAGTGGTGAAATGAGGAAAAATGAATTCTTTTGGCAAGCATAACAAAGAATCACAGGAAGGTGAAGTAATTTATGATCAGGGTTAGACCTCTTAGGGAGAAAAATTCACTTTAATTTTTATTGACATAAAATAAATGAGGTATCAGTGAGAAAGAAAGAGAACTTTAATTTTGTTTTGACTAGATGAAAAAAGTTAAGAAGTTAAAAGGAAGCTAGCAAGTTAAGATGATGTAATCAAAGTATTTTCAAAACCTTAACTGATGAGTTAGCTCATTAAATACTCAACCATGCCTCTTATGTTATGCCAGGCAATATTGGCTATCCAAAGAAACATCAGACTTCATCCCCGACCCTCAAGGAAAATAGAATATATTCGAGAGTCTGAATTATTTATATTTAACAATGAGAGAACAAAGCTGTATACAGATAGCACAGAATTATTGATGTCAAATTTTTTTCAGGGCATACAAGAAAGAGATGGTCAAATTAAGATGCTTACTGAACAAGTGGAACAGTACACAAAAGAGATGGAAGCAAATACACTGATTATCGAAGACCTGAGAAGTGAACTCAGGCAAAACAGAGGTAACAAATCATTAGAACAATTTCTGGTGGGCTGTGTCATGTACGTGTGGGAGCACTTAAAAAACCTCAACAAACTCACTTACAAAACAATAGCTTCTATATTTGAAAAACGTGTGAATTCTGTCTCGTTCTCAAATTATATATTGCATAAATGTTGTTAGTTAAACAAATGTATAGTTAACACTTTAAGGTGCTGTTTTGTTCATCTACTCCTCCTCTTCTGGATGTTGTCTGTCATCCTTTGGACCAAATCAACAGCAATAGACAAAATTTTGACATAACTAATTGTTTGAGCTTAAGATTTTTTGCAGTTTAATAGAAAAAAAACCCTAAATTTTGGAAAGTATCCTTTCACTTTGTTTTCAAAGGTAATTTGATTTGGTTATTTTGAATAAGCCTTTACAGCACTATGCACATCTAGGTCCTCATACCTTCTCATTTATTCAACAAACATACCAGTGAGGGGCAGCTAGGGGTGCAGTGGATAGAGCACTGGGGGTGGAATCAGGAAGACTCAGACACTTACCAGCTGTGTGACCCTGGACAAGTCACTTAACCCTGTTTGCTTCAGTTTCTCTTTCTGTAAAATTACTGGAGAAGGAAATGGCAAAACATTGCAGTATCTTTGCCAAGAAAATCCCGAAATGGGGTCACGAAGAGTTGAATATGACTGAAACAGCACAACAACAAATATGCCAGTGATTATGTTAAGGATACAAAGAAAGGCAAAACCATACCCTGCCCTCAAGGAGCTTATATTCTAATGGGAGGGAAGTCCACAGAAGGCATAAAAGTATAACTAACACAACTCGTATAACATTCTAGTTAATGTCACACTTCCAACTAAGACAGCAAAGTCTTTGAGGACAAGGACTGTGTTTTTTTTTTAAGCAAAATGCAAAAATCTTATTACAAATATTCTCACCCTTAAGGACAATAGAGCCACCACATATGGTTTCTATTATTGCCATCCCAGATGTGCATCTAGAGGAGGTAAAAATGGCACTAAAGAAAGCAAAGACTTGAGTTGTACAAAGTTTACGTTGAGGATATCTGTGCTTTTTAATACTGCTTTAGAATTATGTCGGAAACCAAAGTCAAGCTCAATTGAGAGTAAAAATTCCACTCTCTTCCCTTTTTTGGAAATTGTAATAATATTCACCCTTTTCCAGTTCTGTGGTGCCTCTTCTGTTCACTCTGATCTTTTTAAAAAATGTTTTTATTGAAATATTTTGATTTCACATTACTTAGATTTCACCTGTATCCCTCCTCCTACTCTCTCTGAGAGAGCCATCCCTTATAACATCCCTTATACTTTTTTCTGAGAGGAAAATGAAAAAAAAATTCAATAAAACCAAAAAAAAAAATGATGTTGCATGCAATGGTCCACACCCATAGACCTTCCATTTCTACAAAGAAGCATCTTTCTCCCTGATCTTTTAATATTGTATAATGCCTCAGCAATCACATCTGCCAGTTCTTTCAGTGTGCTAGGACAGAGATCATCTAAGTCAGGAGAAGAACTCTGTTTTATGTATTTCTTTGTATTGCTAGTCCCTTGCACATAGTTGACACTAAGTTAACTATTGGTTTATGATACTGTAAAACTTTGAAGAGGAAAAAAATCTATTAAAATAAGTTTTTAGTTGAGTTATATTCAACTCTTTTTTTTTGATGTGCAAGGTAATTTTTTTTAGTATTATTTATTTATTTAAAATTTTTAGTTTTCAGCATTGATTTTCATAAGAGTTTGAATTACAAATTTTCTGCCTATTTCTACCCTCCCCCCACTCTAGGATGGCATATATTCTGATTGCCCGTTCCCCATTCAGCCCTCCCTCTGTCACCCCACTCCCCTCCAATCCCCTTCTCCCTTACTTTCTTGTAGGCAAGATAGATTTCTATGCCCCATTACCTGTATATCTTATTTCCTAGTTGCATGCAAAAAAATTTTTTTTGAACATCTACTTTTAAAACATTGAGTTCTAAATTCTCTCCACTCTTCCCTCCCCACCCACCCACCCCAAGAAGGCAAGCAATTCAACATAGGCCACATGTGTATCATAAAGTAAAACCCTTCCACAATACTCTTGTTGTAAAAGACTAACTATATATTGCTGCTTCCTATCCTATCCGCCTTTATTCAGTTTTCTTCCTTGACCCTGTCCCTTTTTTGAAAGTGTTTGCTTTTGTTTACCTCCTACCCCTATTTGCCCTCCCTTCTATTGTCCCCTCTTTTTATCTCCTTCCTCCTTCTTTCCTGATGGGTAAGATTCCTGATTGAGTGTGTATGTTATTCCCTCCTCAGGTCAAATTGATGAGAGCAAGATTCACTCATTCCCCCTCACCTGCTCCCTCTTCCCTTTCAGTAGAACTGCTTTTTCTTGCCACTTTTATGTGAGATAATTTACTCCATTTTATCTCTCCTTTTCTCCCTCTCTCAATATATTCCTCTCTCATTTCTTAATTTGATTTTATTTTTTTAGGTATCATCCCTTCATATTTAACTCACCCTGTGCCCTCTGTGTCTCTCTGTCTGTGTCTGTCTCTCTCTCTCTCTCTCTCTCTCTCTCTCTCTCTCTATATCTATATATATATATACACACACACACACATACATATATATGTCTATGTCTATATATATATATGTACGTTCCCTTTAGCTACCCTAATACTGAGGTCTCATGAATTATATACATCATCTTTCCATGTAGGAATGTAAACAAAACAATTCAACTTTAGGAAGTCCCTTATGATTTCTCTTTCTTGTTTACCTTTTCATGCTTCTCTTGATTCTTGTATTTGAAAGTCAAATTTTTTATTCAGCTCTGGTCTTTTCACTGAGAAAGCTTGAAAGTCCTCTATTTTGGGGGGCGGAGCCAAGATGGCGACTGGAAAGCAGTAACTGGCGTGAGCTCCCCACCAAGTCCCTCCAAAATGGCTCTGAACCAATTCTAGAACTGCAGAACCCACAAAGTGG
>JAQQSZ010016391.1:0-11045 GCA_028646595.1 Phalanger gymnotis
ACCTTACCCAGAGACTATCCAGGCTGTCCTGGGCTAGAGCCCTACTTCCCTCTGCTACCTTGTGGGTTCTGCAGTTCTAGAATTGGTTCAAAGACATTTTTTATAGGTTTTTGGAGGGACTTGGCAGGGAGCTCACGCTAGTCCCTGCTTTCCAGCTGCCATCTTGGCTCCACCTTGTATTGTGTCTTTCTGTAGACCTGCCCTTCTTGCCCAGTGACAAGCCATGGCTCACTTTCTGAGAGGGGACCAGACCTGGTTTCCATCTCTCCTTCCTCCCACAGCCCAATCGAGGCCTGATGCTTTCCATGGCCCCTTGCAGCCAGGCCTCCTCCCCAGCCTCCACTGATACCGCAGTGATCATCTCCTCAGCAAAACCAAGATCCTCGTCTCCTCTCCCAGACCTCCACTGACCCTCTGGTAGCCTCTGACTCTCCTGACCAACACTGGTCCTGGCTATGAGCTCCTCCTTTGGCTTCAGAGACATCCTTGTTCTCCTCCTGCCTCTCCAGCTGCTCCTTCTTAGTCTCCATGGGCTTTTCATACTATTCCTAGACCCTTAAGGCAGAAGTCCCAATGTTCTTGGCCATTTTCTCTTTTCTTTCTCTATCCTCTCCTTTGGCCACATTCACTCCCAATCCTTCAACTGTCCCCCCTACACAGATGATGGCGAAGTTGCACCTCCAGGCCCAACCGCTTTCTCAAGGCATCTCTACCTGCCTACCGAATGTCTCCATCTGGGTTTCCCATCAGTATCCCAAACTCAAAATTTCCAAGCCTGGATTTCTTTTCTTTTCCTCCAAACCTCTCCCTTCTATATAGAAAAGACCCCCCCACCCCCAAAAAAAGAAAGAAAAGACCCTCTACCTCCCAGGGTCATTGTGAGGACCAGAAGAGACAACACGTGTAAGCACTCTGCAAACACCGCAACCCTGTCAGCTAAATGCTGGTATTGTTTTCAGGTTACAGATGAGGAAACCAAGGCTGGGATTAAGTGACTGACCCAGGATCAAAGCAGAGGATTTTACCCACTGACACTGCACAGAAATACATGCTGGAGGGATGAATGCAAACACAGACATGTGCACGACCAATGTGGGCAACAATCCTAATACTCAGAGGGAGGAAAGCAGTCAACCAGGGACATACTCCCAGCAAACTGACTTTTCCATTAGTCTAAAGCCAAGGCAATGAACTCTCAGCAATCATTTCCTTTCCTTCCCACTATGCACATCTCATGCTTCCTTAGGAGGAAATAGCTTGTTTTTTGAGTGGGAATAGTGCATTAATGCTCTCAGAAATCCTCGCCCAGCCTGTTTCTCCCAGACCCCTGGGGGCTCTTGTACAGGCACAGGGCCTGTCCCTGGATGGCCTGGCTGGCCTTCCCAAGGGGCTTCCCTGAGATCATTGCCGGTTCTCCTGCTTCACACCCTCGGAACACATTTGCAGCTCTGTGCTCTACTTACCTTTGAGAGAACGTTTGTAGACCCCTTGTAAGATGGCAGCCATTCGGAAGAAGGAGAAGGCCATGTAGAAGTTCCAGTTTTCAGCTGCAGGGATCTCCATTTGACGGCAATACATTTTGAAATACTCTTCAGCAGTAGGAATTCCTAGCTGAGTAACATTCAGATCACTCAAACCTGAAAAACAGGAAAAAAACAGTTTGTTACTCAACAGCCAATGGCATCCCTATCCCCTGGGATTCCCACGAGGCATCATGCAATAGTGGAGAGAGAGAAGTGAGACAGACCTCGGTTCACATCCCACCTGTGTTACCTTCATCAAGTCTCTTAATTTCTCTCTGCCTCAGCTTCCTCAGCTGTAAAATGGGAGGGTTGGACTTGATGGTCTCCAAGATCTTTTTCAGATCTAAATCTAGCATCCCATGAGCCCAGGATTCTCTGAATCATCTCACTCAATAGAACCCCGCTTTGAAGTGCACTCGAGGAAATCACACATTATTTCAGGGACCCTTTGTCTCTGAGGAGACTGGAAAGTCATTCAAGAACTATTATTCCCAAATTGGCTCCTAAAGTTTCAACTAAATTAAAGTTGGCTGGGAAGGCCCAGTTTCTGAGTTCCCATCTACCTCGCGGTCAGTATTCAAGGGGATGGGTAGATGTGACCTCAGAGGAATCATGTCCCTTGTCTATTTGTGAGAAACCTTGTTAAAGTGGGGATTTCAAAAAGTGAGGGGAGAAAATTTTGTTACAAATGAATCATTCAGCCAATCAGTACACATTGATTAAGGGCTTGCCATGTGGCAGGCACTGTGCTAAGTGCTGTAGTGACAAAGGCAGAAGAGAAAACAGTCCCAGCCCACCAAGAGCTTACAGTCATTCTATGGGGGACACAATGGAGAATTTTCACTCTCTTCCCCCAGGACTATCGATGGTTGTGAAGAGATCTGGATATTTTAATGCTATTCTGAGTGTTCCATGTTCACCCAGCATTGCCCCCCTCTTCCTTCCCAGCTGTGTTAAGCTGCCTTCCCACAGCCCTTCCTGCCAAAGCAAAGGCCATGCCCCACTCCCAACCAGAAATGCATCTCAACAAGGAGCCTGCCTTCCCATGGTTATTTGCGGAGTAGTGGAGGCATCTTGATCCCCTTCCACAGCAGCTCGTACCTTTTATGATAGGGAAATCGGATGGCAAATAGTGAGTCAGGCAGCTGTAGGCGACATCTGAGAGAGGGTCTCCTAGTGTAGACAGCTCCCAGTCCAGGATAGCCAGCACCTCGGCCTTTTCTGGATTGAAGATCAGGTTGTCTAGCCTAAAGAAGCAACAGAAATATTGAAGAAAAACGCAAACACAACAAATATGTGTGAAGCACCAGCCACTGTAGAAGGCCAACTCTGAGACAGTCTGTGGGGAAAAAGGTACATGCCAGGTTTTCCTTTGAGCCTGAGCCTGTTCTTCTCTGGGCCGTGTACTCAGGATGTAGGTTCTCCAACCCCCTGCTAGATGTCCCTGAGAATGTGCAGAACAGCATGTGGAAATCCAGCTATATCCTATTTAAGCCTCCTAGGCCTCTGCAAGGCAAGGCCATTTGAGGCTAGGTCTCTGTAAGGCAAAAGATAAGAGGATGTAGCTCGCAGCTATTATTCCGCAGCTATTATCCGCATGGGAAAGAACAGTAATGTTTCAGTATAGTTAGCATCGAGGGAACTAAGTAACAACACGTCCCAGGGCTATGTGAGCTACGATGGCAGGATCAATGCAATGCTTGGTCCACTTATCTGATTCCAGAGAGTATATAAACTCTCCGCCTCTGCTTAATAAACAGAGTTGTACTATACTCTCCCGCCTGGCCCATGTCTTTCTTTCACTCTCCAGAAATCTTTTAGCACAGTGCCACCTCCACAGGCAGCACACCAGGCCAACGTAATAAGGGTCTACCCTGGCTCAGACATTTCCAACAAGCTATAAGGATTCTCAGAAATCACGGGATGCTATGGAGCCCCAGAAGTTTAGAGTTGGAAGGGCCAGCTCTAAATCAGTTTGATTATTTAAGTTATTCACAAATTATTTAGTTCAACTACTTCATTTTACAGATGGGGAAGCTCAGGTTCAGAGAGGAGACGGTTTGACCTGGACCTACTGAGTAGGTGGTAAGGTCATGTTCTCCTGGCCTAGAGCTGTAAGAGACCATGGATGCTGTTATTTAGAAACTACTACTAGAAGGCAGCATGGTACCATAGTGAAAGAACCAGCTCTGGAGTCCTGCTTCAATCCTGCTGAGTGACCTTTGGTAAGTCATTGAATCTCCCTGGCCCTCGGTGTCCTCATTTGTAAGAGGAGGGGGTTGTCTCTGAGGTCCCCTTCAGCTCAAGGACTATGATCCTGTGGCCTATGAAATGGCTACATCACTCCAGCAAATGAAATGAATGGGCAAGGAAGCTGAAGGACAGGAATTTCCATGGAAGCTTTGAGTTTCATAATACATATTGGCTCTCTGTGTTGTCAAATGATGGAGAGGGGAGCCTTGTCTAGCCCAGCAGTTATGGGAAAATGAAGGCCCTGGTACCATCAATTTCAGGCTCGATGTCCTGGGGAAGTGGGTTTCAGACCCACTTTAATGACAGTCTCCTGGTCTAGAGACTTTGGGGTAAAGAGTGAAGGAAAGGACAAAGAGGAAGGGACCCAACCCCAGACACCTCCCATGAGGACAGATGAAGCCTAGGCTGAAAAAGAAATATCTTTGTCTTTCTAGCAGAGCTAACAGAGGATGCTGTCAGCCACCTGAGCAGACAGAGGCCCCATATGCCAACTGGAGCCAGACAGGTGAGCCCAAAGCCTTGACTGCTCCAAGAAAGTTGAGCCTATGACACTTAGAACAAATCATTCTAGGAGGTGGTGGGTCAAAGCCCTTACAATAAGGGTGGAGGGAGGGAATCTCAACTTGTTAAAGTAGGGAAGAGAAGACTGATTTCAAATTCATGCAAATTCTATCTTCAAAATACTATTTAAAAAAACAAACAAACCTGCTCAACAAAGTGCTTTTTCTCAGTTCTCTCAGGGAGAGAAGGGTTAAAATAATTAGAGAGATTCCAGTTTGGCCTGGATACAGATCACTCTGGCTTCCTAAGTGCTTATGTGAAGTGGGAAAACATTACAAACCAATCAAAGGTGCAATTAGTTGATTCCAAAGCAAGACAGGATGAAGCCAGAAGCACGAGCTGGATGCCAGACCCTCCTGGCTCTGCTAGAGACTGACCACACATCAAAGGCCTGAGCAAGTAACTTTGGCTCTATTTCATTAGTTTCAATACTGCAAAATGAGAACCTGGTCAACCACTGACTGACCTTTGGGTCAAGTTTGAAGGTCCACTTCTTCCCCTTCATGCTTGGAGAGACTGGCGGGGGCTGGGGGGGGGGGGGTCTCTAACTGTAACGTGAGCATGAATGCCTTCTAACTACAAACTGTATCTACACCAGCAGTGAAACTAGGGCACACAAACAATCTTCAGCTAATTGTGAAGCCTTCTCACTTTAAAATCTCTCCTGCTTTGTTATAGGTTTCTACCTGAAATCTCCATGCACCACTGTTGTCTTCTGTGCCTTGGGCAGGTGTTGTGGGAGCCATTCAATGAGCCGCTCCATGGCTGGGATCGGTCTGGTTTCTGTGGCTCGGTACTGTTTGGTCCAGGTTTGAACCTGGCGTTGAATATAGTCCCCTAAAACAAAGAGGTTTAGAATACAGGTGGGATACACCAAAGACTTCAAAAGTCTTGAAAAATTAGTCCATGGAGAAGCTTGTAAATCTTACTTCAGAATGATCAGATGGACATAAATGAAGTTTTTCAACCAAGTTATAAAGGTTGGCCCTGACCAAGACCCTGCCCTGGGAGGGAAAGGGCCCCAAGAGGATGGACTGATTACTTGGTAAAGAGAACAAAGGCCTAAATAATACCAACATCTTCCATTTACACACTTGTTTTGTACCTTTTCAAAGCATTTTTTTACATATTTTATCTCACTTAATTCTCATATTTCTAGAATCATAAAATGATAAAATTCTAGGTCTGCAAGGTCAACTACTTCAGCCCCATGATTCTACCTTGTTGATGAGGAAAAAAAACTGCAAGGCCTTCTGGGATGGGGATGCCCCAGGGCGTTCCCAATCAAGTTAGAAAACCGGGTTCTGCTGTCCAATGAGGAATCAAATACATATAGTGAGACTGAGGAACGGAGTAATTCCTTGACTCTACATTCCTCTCCCCCTCCAACTCTTCACAACCAAAGAAGTGAGGTCTCCAAGCAGTACAGATGACCATCTTTCAGATACTGAGGAGGGGATTTCTGGTCAGGGACAAATTGGACTCTAGAGCTACTGAGTTTCCACCTCTGAAATTCCGTGATTACATGAGCTTCATGGAGAGCTGTGTCATGAACAGAGAAGGTAAGAAATGTTTGAGCTGAGCTGAGGACTGGTCCTGGTCTGTTCTCAACAGTTGTAAGAACAAGTGGGGTCTCTGGGAGCTCTCCAATATACCAGTCAACCTCTGACTCTATGGCTGACCTGCTGCCTCTGCCCTATACAAATGCTGCCCCTGCCCTATACAAATGCTGCCCTCCTGACTGTGACAAGACTTAGGACCAACTGTTCAACTCCACCCCTGCCCAGCTGAAAATTTAATTAATGTCAAAACCAGCCCTCTTCCCAGACCCAGGTCTACCCTAACTGACTCACAGCTCTGTCTGCCACCTGCCTCAACCACAGCCCTCAGGGGCAGTTTTCTAGGCTGGAGCCTTGACATAATTAGACAAAGTATCTCAGAAAGAATTGAGGATTTCCAATTCAACTTGTTTGTTACAAATGAAATATCAACTTTTTATGTTCATCGATTTTTAAAAATGCCTCTAGGAATGGCTGTGAGCCACTAGAAATCATTTCTCTACACTCCTATTATGGGGCTTGTTTGATACCCAGACTTCACTGGGGCTTCCAAAACAATCAAGGTGAATGGCTTCAGGACATTCAGTTACTGTCATACAAGAGAGACTGGATCATTAATCCCAGCTAAATAATAACATCTTCCATTTACCTTTTCTTTCGTACTCTTTCAAAACATTTTCACATATTTTATCTCATTTAATTCCCATGATGTTCCTAGAATCATAAAATGATAACGTTCTAGAGCTGGGAGGTCAACCACTCCAGCCCCCTCATCGCACCTTATCGATGAAGAAAATGACAGCAAGAGATGGGCAGTGATTTGCCCAAGGTCACCTCGCCAGCTAATGGCTGTGCTGGGGTCCCCTGCCTGCTGGCCAAGGGCTGATGAACTTCTGAGAAGGCAGGGTGGACAGCGTGAGCTTACATGGGAGGATGCTTAGCCACACCAAGGTAGGTTTCCTAAGGTCCAAAAGTAAGTTGACTGGCTCCTTGGCTTGTGTGTTTACCCCCTCCCACACTAAGGCAATTGAAAAGTAGTGATCCATAGCCAAGAAGCCTCGGCTCTAATCTAAAAGGACCGGGCTCACTGAGCTTGGGGGCCTTACCCATAGCTCTGGTCTAGGTCTCCAATAATGTGGGTGAAAGGATCCCCGATTTCCGTGCAAACATGAAAAGTAACAAAGCATGCCTGATACAGGACAGCCTTGGTTTCCCTCAAAAGGGTCTGCAGTAGTCCATGAACAGTTCATTCATCTCCCCTTACCAGTGGGTGCTGCCTGCAACCCAGGGACCCAAGACAATGGACCAAATCTGACAGTATTTTTCCATATTGGTACCTATTTTTGAGAGGTAGCAAGCCTCCCAAGGTTAAGTGCTAGAATTCGAGTCAGAAAAGCCTAGGTCCAAAGCCCATCCCTAATACTCACTTGCTGTGTGCCCCTGCACAAGTCATTCCACTGTTCTAAGCCTAAGGTGACTTCTACTAGAGCAGAGGGAACCCTCAGGTGGAGAAAATCAAAGATCCTTCCCCCCAACCTTCTTTGGCCTTCACTGTTGAGGACATAAAAGAAAATAAGGAAGAAGGGGAAAGATAAGACGGATGTCTATGAAGAGAATAAGAAAAGAAGTGATATAAAAGTGTTCGGGGGTGACAAGACCAACCTGAGAAGGGCAATACCCAAACACAGAAAACTAAAGTCTGCAGTAAGGAATCCCAGAACCTCCAAGCGGGATGGGACCTCAGCAGCCATCTGGCAACCTGCACTGGGACAAGAATCCCCTCTGCACCATCCTCAACAAAGGTCCATCGAGGTTCTGCCTGGAGATCTCCGGTGACAGAGAGCTCACCACCTCCTGAGGCAGCCTCGCCCACCTTGGGACCCCTTACATTGTTCAGAAGTTTTTCCTGACAACAAATCAAAAACTGTCTCTTCCCAGTTCTTCCTTCTGGAACTAAGTAGAGTAAGTCCACACCTCTTTTGGATGTTGGCCCTTTACATTCTTGAAGGTGGCTACCTTTTTTCTCCTAAATCTTCTCTGCTTTAGCCTAAACCCCCCTATTGTCTTCAGCAGATTCTCATGCGGCTAACTGTGTAGCCCTTCCCCAACCGGGCCATCATCATCACTGTCATCACCATCCTCTGGATACTCTCTGCACCATCAATGTGCCCCCAATATGGAACTGGACCCAATATCCCAGAGGTGTCTGACTAGGGCACAGGTCAGACAGACAGCAGGACTAGCACTTCCCTCATTTAGGACACCATGCTTTTCTTAATGCAAACTAAGACAACATTAGCTTTTCAGTACATAGGAGGCTCCTTTAAAATAGGGCTGAGAAGCAAAATTCGGTCACTCCACAAATATAAAAAAAAATCATTAGGAACAGCATTCACAAATAGAGGGACTCTAACTTCTTCCTTACCGTGCTTCCCATAGTCTTCCAGACCCGCTGCCTTGATGTCCACGTTATGAAGCTGACACAGCACTCGGTTCATGGCGGAGTAGATGGCCTTCCTCTGGCTGGGCTCCATGCCTGGAAGCCAGACATCCTTGTAGATCTGCCCAGGGCAGTACTCCATCAAGTAGAATGGCGTGCCAATGATGCTACGGAAACACGGACAAGACTCTTAGCTGCTCATTCTTGTTTTCTTGTGTTCACAAGTGACTTCAGTGTTAACTAAAGGGGTCCAACCCACATGTAGCTAGACATTCTTTCTCCTTCCGTCGGACACAAGACTATAGCAACAGAAGCTTTCTTTCAAGCCTACCCTTTGTCCACATGAGGTTCCAAAGGTGATGGTATTGTGGTATGCATTACGCTCCCTTTCCGCTGCACCCTCATGACAAGTCCCTAAGCTGTCAGTGGGTCACTCACCATGGCGCACATTCAGGTTGTCCGCAAGGAAGCCTTTAGCCCTGTCCAGTTAATTATTAGAATGAGCCACATGGAAAATTGGCTCGGAAATGGTAATGAGCACTACTAAATTTAAGAAAAGACAATTGCACAAGCAGGCTGTTTTCTACTCATGGAAAATTAAATGTTTCCCTCCTGTCTTGCTATGTGATTCAAACATTATTCAATAACTGGGAAGGTGGTTGCACAGCCTCCATTTCTCCTTCTCACCTAAGTTTTCCTTTTCCTTAATTCAGCAAACCGCATGGCTGGGCCACCTACGGGCCCTGCACCATCCTGGGAGTCTTTCTCAGAGTGGAAAAAATCCTCAAATTACCTTGAATCCTCACAGAGGTCAAGAACTTTGGGGACAGGAACTCCAGCATCGCTGAGGGCTTTCATTATTCTGTGGGAACAAAAGAGGCCGGATGAGAGAGGTTAAGCCCCAACTGAGCTGAGAATGTATGTTCTTAAAATTTATTGTTAACTTAACAACCACCTGCACGTCCACAAAAAGGACAATCACATAACCATGCAAAAGAAGTACAAAATCAGCTATGGATCCTTTAATGTGTGCCATACATCTTAACATGGTAGAATCAAAGGCACAAACAACAAACCAACAACCAATGTGCGTGCTCAGTGTCCACCTCTGAACACATCTGCGTCTCTCTGTCTCTGTCTCCCTCCTCTCGTTCCTCTCTCCCTTTCCGTCTCTTTTTTCTCACTCTCTCCTCCCTCTCTCTTTCACTCTAATTCCTTTCTTTCTCCCTCCTCTTTCCCTCTCTTTTTTCCTCCCTCCTCTCTTTATCACTTTCTCTTCTTTCTCCCTCCTCTCCTCTCTCTTTCTCCCTTTCTCCCTCTCTTTTCTCTCCCTCTACCTCCCCTCTTTTCTTTTCTCTCCTTTCTTTTTTCTCTCTCCTCTCTCTCTTTCTCACTCTCTTTTTCTATCTTTCCCCCTCTCTCTTCCCTATACTCCACATCTATGTGTTTCACACACAGGCACACATATTATTGTTGTTTGTCCTTCATTCTTGAAAAGGACCTTGACATCAGGGAGGCGATGCCATGTCAAAAACTGCATTTAAGTGAAGGACGGCTGTGCAAAGTCACCAGCCTCACTTTCTCCTCCGGTGCCATCTGGGTCCAGTGGCCAGATATAGATTGCCATTACATTCAGTGCTCAAATGGATCTGCATTCTACCCAGGTCTGCTCATCCCACGTGGGTCTTGCCTGGGTTGTCCCCTAAGTTTGTCATAGGTTCTCTTCACATCCTGGGGGTCTTTCCTGGGTTCTCCTAACATCCCGAGGAGGTTAGGAGAGGAACACAAAGGCTGTCCATAGTTTATCCCTCACTCTCACCATAAAGCCAGTCTATCTGACTATATAGATGACATTATTTCTTCTTCCTAATTCCTTATATGTATAATGTGGTGCACTACTGCTGGGGCAGCTAGGTGGTGCAGTAGATAGAGCGTTGGGCCTGGAGTCAGGAAGACCTGAGTTCAAATTTGGCCTCAAACACTTACTAGCTATGTGGCCCTAGGCAAGTCATTTAACTTTGTTTGCCTCAGTTTCCTCATCTGTAAAATGAGCTAGAGAAGGAAATGGCAAACCACTAATGTATCTTTGCCAAGAAAATCCCAAATGGGGGGGCAGAGCCAAGATAGTAGCTGGAAAGTAGGGACTTGTGTGAGCTCCCTGCCAGGTCCCTCCAAAAACCTATAAAAAATGGCTCTGAACAAATTCTTGAACTGCAGAACCCACAAAATAGCAGAGGGAAGCAGGGATCCAGCCCAGGACAGCCTGGATGGTCGCTGGATGAGGCCTATCACACAGGGAGCAGAGGGGAGCGGAGCCCAGCGTGGGCGGGGGCAGGACCAACAAGACCAGGAGCCGGGCAGAACAGGCCCTAGCACCCTGAATCAATGAGCTGTGGCAGTTACCAGACTTCTTAACCCACAAACACCAAAGACAACAGAGAAGGTTAGTGGGAAAAGCTGTGGGGGACAGAGCGAAAAGAGTTTGCAGTTTGACCACCGCCTTCGGGGGCAGTGGGGGGAGGTGCAGCTACAGAACTACAGCTGCAGTTGCTTCCAGCCCCAGGCCCACCTCGTGGGAGGAATTAAGTGGCAGATCAGAGCAGGAGTGCAGAGCCTGCTTAAGATTTGCGTCAGGTCCGGGTTGGCGGTTCTTGGGGAAAGAGGAGTGCTGGTGTGGCAGAGCTGGCTGTACAGAAATAGCTCTGAAAT
>JAQQSZ010016392.1:0-11045 GCA_028646595.1 Phalanger gymnotis
GGGGAGACGTAAGTTCAGATTCTGTTCAAATACTTATTTTGTGATCTTGGATAAGTCATTTATTTCATCAACCTTAGTTTCCCTATCTATAAAATAGGTTATGAGAATCAAATGAGTTAATACAAATGTAAAATGATTTGTAAACCTTTACAGACTATATAAACGTTAACTATCATTACCTGGTCGTCGTAGCTCTTTAGTGGCATGCCATAGCGTTCTGTATGTGGCCATGTACCAATTAGCATTTTTTGTCATTGACCTGGAATATAAAAAGCATAGCTATCAAATTTTCAAATGACAGAAAAATTGGGTCATAAATTGGGTTTAGAAGGGATCTTAGAGACCAGCTCCTCATGCAGCTCCTCATTTTACAGATGAGGAAGGTGAGGTTTAGACATATTAAGTAACTTGCCCAAGGTCAAGTAGCTAGTGAATGATCAAACAGGGAATTGTAACCAGATCTTCCATCTCTAAATCTAGTATTCTTTCCACTCCACCATGACATCGATACGCTGGAATCTAGATCCAAAAATATCTCAACAGGTTGAAAACATATGATTAAAATTCTTTTATCTTATCTGTGATTTCATCTGTATAGAGAGCTCCCCAGGGAGGAAACCCTAGCTATTAATGTAGATCAGCAACTGTTTTGCAACTTATAGAGTTGCCTGGGGCACTGAGAGGAGGTTAAGTGATTTGTCCAAGGTCACACGGTCCATTTGCCCAAGAGGCAGGATTTGAAGCCAATTTTGAGAAGAGCTCTCTAGCCTTTCTACTACACTGAGTCAGGCTAAATGATTATATGATTGAAATAAATATGGATAAGTGCAAGGCCCTTAACTTGGGCAAAAAGTAAAACCAACAGGTATATAAGTACAGAAAAGGAGTTTGTGTGAAAAGGACTTTTTTTTTTAATTAGTGGACTATATATGTTCAGTTTGAACCAACAGTATGATCTGGTTGCCAAGAAAAAAAAAAGAATGCAATTTTAGGCTAGGTTGCATTAATAGAAGCTCGGTGTCCAGATGAAGAGAAATAATAATCCAGCTGCGTTGTACTCTATTCGGGCCACATCTAGAGAGCTGAAGAACTGTGTTCAGTACAGCTTACCACTTATCCTTGAGGGAGATGTTGACAAACTAGAGGAGGGTGTAGAACAGTAAAAGGCCTGGAAAATGTCATATAAGGAATGGCTGAAGGCATTAGGAATGTTTAGCTAGATGATAGTTAGTATGAGGTATTCACCTAAGAGACAAGGTCTTCTATGTCATCCGCCTTCTAAACCACTCACTATTGCCCCTTCGCAGGTCTGCAAAGTCACCTAGGAGATAGCTAGAAAATCTCGGAAGTCTTATTTATGCCAAAATTTTGTTTAAGAGTGGTTTATTCTACTATTTTCTGACTTCTTACTCCTTCCTCTGCCCCACAACCTGAAAATCCCAACCTCCTGATGCCCCGATTCAGAACAACTGACCAAATGGGTGAAAATTACTTTCCCTTGTGACCTCTTGCTACAATACTATTCCTATCCAGGATACCAATTCCATTCCCTACTGCAGGGATTCTCAGACTTTTTGGCTTCGGGACTCCTTTGTGCTCTTAAAAATTATTGAGGACTCCAAGGAGCTTTTGTTTATGTGGGTTATATCTATTGATATTGGAAATTAAAAGACATACATTTAAGATATTTATTTAATTTATTTTAAAGATAATAATAAACTTATTACACATGAACATTTATAAAATATTTTAATAAAAAATAAAGCATATTTTCAAAACAAAAAGTGAGAAAAGTGGCATTCTTTTACATATTTATGCAAATCTCTTTAATATCTGGCCTAATATAAGACATCTGGATATCAGCTTTTGCATCTAGTTTTTATAACATGTTGTTTTAGTCAAAGTATATGAAGAAAATCTGACCTTATGCATGTGTATGTATATATGTATACATATATATATATACATATTATATACATACATACATATGTATTTGGTTGAAAAAGGGAGGAATCTTTTATAAGGCAAATAACACTTTTGTATTATTATGAAAATAGGTTTGACCTCACAGACCCGATTTGGAGAATTGCTTCCCTAATAAGGAGACTTCTCTATCTCACATTTTACTACCCTCTGAAACAATCTTCAAACTTTCTTGATCATGTAGCTCTATCATTAATTTTTTTGAGTATATGATCCAGTATGTATTTACTTACACATGAAGTATCCATGTACTACTGTATTAATAATTATGTGCTTCATACAACTTGCACAAAAATAGAAAATTTTAAAGGATGAGATAAAGATAAATAATACTTGGTCTTGGAGTCCATAGGGAGTGACTAGCATTTATTAAATAAAGTAGAGTTTTAGGCTTGGGTCTACTAATGCTGGTGGACTCAGGATTAGCATGAAATGAGATGCCTGTAGACCATCAACCATTTAACAAAACAATAGCACAGAAAGGTTATTTAGGAAGGATACGGCATGAATTCTCCTTTGCTTCCACATTTGCCCTTGCGGGGTACCTCTGGTTAGCAGCATGTGTCAAGCCTGAGGAATTATCAAATACTTACTCATACTCTGGGGCTTTTTATATTTAGTCAATCAGACAACTTTGTCAACAATTTGAACCTTATTGCTCTAGATCAGTTAAGTCTCTAAGATGTACCATTATCTTTTAGGGGAAAATTAGCCCAACCTAACGTGGCAGGGTCCTGGTCTGTGGTACATATTGCAACCTATTCATGCCAGTTCATCATCAGCAACTCCCTCTGTCCCACACAAAATGAAAAAGGGAAATGTGGGTTCTTTATTCACTAATCACTTCTCCAAAGTCAGAACCTACTCTAAGGATCACCAGCTATAGCTATGAGGTAATTTGAGGAAGGAGTGAGTATGTTGGTGGGAATTATCCCATGCTATTGCATGTGTTAATATCTGTTTTACATATGATTTTGTTTCATTATTTTTGTGATTATGTTTAGATCATGACTGTTAATTTACCACCTCCTCACTTTATCCACCTTCAATCCAATTTAGATGCCACTTCCTCTAGAATATTTGTCCTTTGTTAGAACTCTCTATCTCCACAAATTATTTTGAATTTTATTTTTCTACATTTGTGTTGTATTTCCTAGTAGAAAATAATTTCCTAGAGAACTGTATTTGTTTTTGCATTCTTTACACAACAACTTACACTAATAAATGTTTAATTAATACTCAATAAAATAAATATGAAAAGAAATATAGAACAGCAAAAGTGTTGCATATGTAATACCCCATTATACTAATTAGCTCTGTTAAGCTGAGGAGCAATATAATATTTCCTAAAGTACAGATGGTTCTTTCCTCTTAAGCTTTAGGGAGATTATTTTAGGTCAAAAGTTATCAATTCAATCACAATTGCTTTGAGCCCCAAGGTAGGAAAATTCTTAACATTAGGAAACGGTTGATTCTCTGCCTTATCCCTCCCTGGTTAACACATTCCTTCTTTGTGGTTGAGTCAAAATTCAGTTTACTGGAAATATTTGGGTAGCAAAACAGTGGATTATATTACAGCGTCTGTGGATAGGCACTGGGCAGGGAAGATGGGAAAAGAGCCAATCTTTTTTCAAGACTTCTCTCAGCCCAGGTCTGCTCCAAAATTCCTATAGGTCCAATGACCTTCCTGGATAACTTTCTTCTTTGTCACAGCTCAGTCCTGTCTTTGCCCCTAAAGGTGTGCTGGAATAACACACTTGCTCCAACCTCTTGAATGAATGTAGTTCTAACCAGTTGGGAATTTACTGATGACCACTGATTTGTGGCCAAATTTCCTTGGTCTATCAAACAGAATTCTTGGATCTTGGACAACAGTCACTTAAGTCAGAAGACCTAAGGCCTAGGAGAGTGGTTGATTGGGCATCTTTTCACTTACTTTAAGAGAGGTGAGACTGAGTAAATCAGTCACCCCACCCTCACAAACACTGCAGAAGTTCAGGAGAAACTGATGACTAGTATGGTCAGGGAAGGTTAATAGAGGGAAGATACTTGAGCTGGGTTTTGAAGACTAGGTAAGATTTTTATATGCTGGTAAAAAGGGAACCACTGATGCTCTCAGCCAAGCTTAAAGATACTTCATCATTGCAATAAACCACTGAACTTCAGGCTATAAAATCCCTAGGCAGCCCCCATATTCCAGGGAAGAATGTATATGCATCCCCTTCAGCATGCTAGTTCCATGTTAATGGGTTGGTGGCAGGGGAGACATAGGCATTGCTGTTTGCAGCAATTAGTCATGGAAAACTTGGCGGCTGCTACCCTAACTTTGCAAACAGAAATTTGCAAAGAGCGTACAGAAAACTCTAGAGCTTCCTCAGAGTCATCCAAAATGCTGGCAAAAGAGAGATGAAGCAGAGAAACTCAAAGAGGGACAAAGGACATTTGCTGTCCTCAATATATAGCACACTAGCTAGAAACTCATCTTCCTGTCCACCCTTAGGGCACAGATTAATTGAGTCAGTTAGGCAACCATTTGTTAAATGTATGCTATGAAGGTGGATTTCAGAAAAACCTGGAAAGACTTACATGAACTGATGCTCAGTGAAATGAGCAGAACCAGGAGAACATTGCACATAGTAACAGCAACATTGTGCAATGACCAGCTTTGATAGCTTTAGCTCTTCTCAGCAATGCAAGGATCTAAGACAATTCCAAAAGACTCATTATGGAAAATGCTATCTACATCCAGAAAAAGAACTATGGAGTCTGAATGCAGATCAAAGCATACTATTTTCCCTCTCTTTTTCTTTCTTGAGGTTTTTCCCTTTTGTTCTGATTCTTCTTTCACAACATGACAAATGTGGAAATATGTGTAATATGATTGTACGTGTATAACCTATATCAGATTGCAGGCCGTCTTGAGGAGGGGGAAAAATTTAGAACTCAAAATCTCATAAAAATGAATGTTGAAAAATAAAAATAAAAAAAATGTGTGCTATGTGCAAGGCCCAATGGGAGACACAAAGATATAGAAGACAGGGTGCCTGGCCTCAAGAAGCTCATACTCTAGAAGGAAAGATAATATATGTGTTCAATCAATTAAACAAGTATTTATTATGGCACACACTGTGCTAAACTATGGGGACTCAAAGACAAAATGAACCAGTTCATGCCTGCAAGGAGTTAGAATTTAATAAGAAAGAGAAGCCTTATATCCAGAGTGAAAAACAGTCACAAAGATAATATAACCTGATAGGTACTTACTAAGAAGTACTATGAAGTAACCCCCAAAAGTGCAATGAATTCGAAGGAGGAGGAAATTGTTTTTACTGTGGGGATCAAGTTAAGCCTCTTCAGGGAGATGGCATTTGAGCCGAGTCTTAAAGGATAGGTAAAATTCCAGCAAATGGAGTTTCTGAGGCAGAGAAGGATAACCCTGTATCTCTTCCCAATACCACAAATACAGTAACTGAAAGTTTATGGAGCTGTGAAGTCTTCCTTCCTTCTGAGAACTGGCTTCAGTTTCCTGTCTACCCCTCCCCCCTCCAGAGAGCAACATCCTGGCCTGGGGGAAGATGCCATTTCTTTCTCTAAGGCCATGCTCCAGGAGATGGGGTCTTTCGTTGTGTTCCATCTTGCTGGAGAAGAGAATGTTACTTCTCAAGTCACTTTCCTGGCTCCAGTTCATAAGGAACCCACAAGACACGGAGTCTTGCTGAGTCACCAGACCTACAGAAAGGAAAGAACAGTCACAAAACTGGAAGAACTAGATGCTGCCCTGCTGCCTGAGGAGACTGAGCAAGGGCAGCAAACCAAAGTTCTGCTAACTAGGCTTCCTAGGGCTGGGTCCTTTAATTCTTAACTCAAACCAGTTCTTATTATCTAGCAGTGAGTGGGCAAAATTAAGAAGTTGCATTTGTCCTTTCAGGTCAGAGAGGAAGTGTGCCACTGACCTACTATCAATGAGATATATGATTTGAATGGAGTGGGGTTTTTCTTGGTAGTAGGGATGGATATCCTTCAACTATACACCTTCACTAGCCCATGATCACGGAAAAAATATCGATTTGCTGGACAAGGGATGTAGTGCAGCCTGTGGTCATGGGACAGTTTTTGTCTTCAAAGCTAATGGAACTGTGGGGCAGGAGAGGAGAGAATTCGCCACTTAGCCACTTGAGCCTCAGCTCTAAAATTAAACCAAATGGACCAGACACAGGCACAGAATTACAAACTTTCTGATTTGGAAGGAACCTCAGAAGTGACTTAATCCAACAAGATGGATTCTTAATCCATCAATTTACCCAACAAGTGATGCTTTGTGCAGAGGGAGCCCACCACCTTTGAGGGCAGCTCATTGTACTTATGGATAACCCTAATTGTTCAGAAGTGCTTTCTTACAGCTGATGTGTACTGATAAACACATGTGTGCTGGGACCAAAATTTCAATGATGTAGCTTCTTTCCTCCCAAGAAAGAACCTTAGGAATTTAAGTCGTTTGGTGAATAGTGTGCTAGGCTCGGAATCGGGAAGTCCTGAGTTCAAATCCAGACTCAGCCACTTTGTTGTGTGACCCTGGACAAATCAACTAACCTTTGTCTGCCTCAGTTTCCTCAACTGTAATATGAGACTAATGACTCCCTGGGTTGTTTATAAGGATTAAATGAGATAATATTGGTAAAATGCTTAGTGCAATGCCTGGCACATAGGAGGTACTTAAAAAAATGTTCCTTTCCCATACCCCTAAGAGAAGACAAAGGGACCCTGAGACCTGATTGATCTTACTTAATGCAGCTCCTGGTCATTTAGGGGCATAAAAATTCCCAGGCATGCAGAGTCTAGGCTTTTCAGACTTGGTGGGTGCCATACCCTGAAGACTTGTTGATCAGACACGTTTCAGTGAAGAGGTGAGGTCAAGTCCTCAAAAGCTACCAAAGTCCACTGAAGACAAATACCGCTATATCCCTGTTGTACATCTGTGCTATATTAGGGCAAAGTAAACCTCCTTTTGTGAAATGTCTAATGACTTATGAGTCTCATTTCCTCCTCAAATCAAACCTGAACTAACATAGTGCTAGCATTTGAGCTGAACCTCTGACGTGTCCTATTTTAGGAGTCTTGTGGGGAGGCACATAAAAGTCCTGGTCGTATGTTAAAGATGTCAGTTTGTATAACACCTCTAAGAGAGGTGTCAGGATCCCCATGCCAAGACCACCCCTCTCTTTTTCCTCCTCTTTTTTTTTACTCTTAAGAGACACCCTGTTTTCCAGAGCTAAGCCCCAGCAAGCAAGCTGTGTCCTGAGCTCAGCATAACAGCAATCCTTTGCATTAACATCTCTGGATAAACTCTGCTGCAGCAAAATCCCAGAATTGTTTCACACCAGTCCCAGGTGCTCCACGACCAAACCTACAGGAAACCACATTCCGTCATGAAGCCTTGCTATGAGTAAAACTCACCTCGTTGTTGCTGCTATCCCCTCATTGTCACAGCTATGGCTCCCCGAGTAGCCACTGCTACATATGTCAAGGCTTGGCCTTGATAAAACAGGTCTCCTCATAGAGAAGGCCGCAGCATGTGTGTCTAGTTTCCCTTTTCCAATAGAATAAAAAATGCTTTTTTACTTATAACTACTCTTAGTTCTTTGGTTTTATTTTACTTTGTTTTTCAGAGTTAACAATTGGCGTATTACCTCTGTGAGCTCCTTAGTATTTTTCAGAGTTAACAGTGGTTGCACAACCTCTCTGACTCTTTGGCTCCTTATTTTCAGGGTTTGCCTGGGGTTAAAGGGTTTTGTGGGGAACTGAGCTAGCTGAATCCCACAAGACGCAGAATATTAACAACCAAGGAAAGGTCATCATAGGATTATAAACTTAGAACCAGAAAGGACAAAATTGGTGAACTTGTCCAACCCTGTGTGAGAAAACCAATGTCCAAAATGATGACTTGCCTAAGGTCACACAGGTCATACATTCGAACCCAGGTCCTCTGAATCCAGATTCAATGTTCTCTCCACTGCTCTCTCTCAGTTTTATAAATGGATAGTAAACTTTGGTCTTCTTCTCCTAACACATATGCATACTAGCAGATTAGGTTCCCAAAACTAGACTGGCTACACTTCTCTCTAGGGGTATCCCTGAGGGTAGAGGGTAATTTGAGGGTGGGAAGGTGGCAAAGTACATACAGTGCTACATCTGGAGTCAGAAAGACTCATCTTACTGAGTTCAGATCTGGTCTTGGATACTTACTCTCCAACCCTGGGCAAGTCATTTAACTCTGTTTGCCTCAGTTTCTTCATCCGTAAAATGAGCTGGAGAAGGCAATTGCAAGCCACTCCAGTACCTTTGCCAAGAAAATGAGGTCATGAAGAGTTGAACACACTGGAGAAAAAAAAAAACTAAACAAGAAGAAGAAGAGGGTAATTCACATTCTCTAATGCTATCAATGCAAGGCCTCCGTCTGATAGGCTCTTTCCAATGTTAATCACCAGTAATTAAAGCTCCAGTATCATTTAACCCATTGATACCAATTAGTTTTTACAAAGAGTAATTTATTGGGAAGCAAGAAAAACAAATAATTTCCTGAAATACCAGGGGTACACTCTCCCCTATCCTACCTTATTCCTAGAAGAGATCTGCTAAAGCATTTCACTTTTGCATTCGGATGCAAATTCACTACTAGAAACAATGAGCAGGCAGATTTCAGAAAAACCTGGAAAGACTTACATGAACTGATGCTGAGTGAAGTGAGCAGAATCAAGAAAACATTGTATACAGTAACAGCAACATTGTACAATGATCAACTATGAGAGACTTAGCTCTTGTCAGTAATACAACAATCCAAGACAGTTCCAAAAGACTTGTGGTGGAAAATGCTATCCACATCCAGAGAAACAACTATGGAGTCTGAAGGCAGATCAAAGCATACATTTTTCACTTTTTTTGTTTGTTTTTTCTTTCTCATGGTTTTTCCCTTTTGTTCTGTTTCTTCTTTCACAACATGACTAATATGGAAGGATGTTTAACATGATTGTACATATATAACCTATATCATATTGTTTGCTATTTGTGGGGGTGGGGAGAGAAAGGAGGGAGAAAAATTTGGAGCTCAAAATCTTACAGAAAAGAATGTTGAAAACTGTCTTTACATATAATTGGAAAAAAAAATACTATTAAGTGCAGAAGCAAATTCACCTTCTGAATTTGGGCAAAATCCCTAGATGAGTTAGTTGTTTCAGTTATCACTGGACTGGGTCGGATACGTTACTCCTTAGAGCTTCTTCTGCCTTCTCATCTGTGCTAGGCCTTCAGTGACTCTCAGCCTGGACTGGGGCTCCAGGCTTCTGGTGTTTACTATTCCAACCTTCAAAGTTCACATGGATGTAGTTTTCAGTATTGCTTTACCTGAAAGCAACAAATTACAAAATTTGGTAACTAACTAGATATGCAGGGTGAGAGAGAGAGAGGAGCACTCTCGCTTCACCTAAAATCAAGAAATAGTAAAAGCAGAAGAGACAGAAGCAATAGCAGAGTCATGGATGCCCAAGCCATGTGGCAGGGGCCTGGGTGGGGAGGTAAAGGCCTAGGGCCTGTTCGTTTCCCCACTTAGGGCTTTCTTCAGACAGTCCTTGCCTCCTCACTCCAACACAGCTGGGCAGGAAAGAAGAAAGCCTTTCAGTTCTCTTGGAAAGCATGTTGTAAGAGGACTGGAAATAGAATCCTTGTGCATGCTCTGAATTGGGGTTCAGGGCCCTGCCATTATACATTATTACATCATGGGTATGTAATATGTCATGTACACATATTCCAGAAGCTGGCTACCCAGCCTCTCCAAGTGAGCTGGCAGCAGGTAGGCCACGCTCCACCTGCCTGGAGGATGAGGCTTTACGGGCTAGGCCCCTTTTATATATGTATACATACAAAGCCATTGATTCCCAGAGTAGTCCTGCAAATCCAAGTCTAGTTCCATTGAGAGTGGACTAGTCAATAAATAGATCGGTCAATAAACATTTATTAAATACCCACTATGTGCTGGGCATTGGTTAAAAGTTCAGAAATGTTAGAAATTTAAGGTATCTTTATGACCTGACTTAATTCTGTGCTACCTACCTCCTTGCGGCAGCTAGGTGGTGCAGTGAATAGAATACCAGGCCTGGAGTCAGGAAGACTCATCTTCCTTAGTTCAAATCTGGCCTCAGACACTTACTAGCTATGTGACCCTGGGCAAGTCACTTAACCCTGTTTGCCTCAGTTTCCTCATTTGTTAAATGAGTTGGAGAAGGAAATGACAAACCATTTTGCCAAGAAAACCCCAAATGGGGTCATGAAGAGTCTGAAACAACACAACAACTTACCCCTTGACAGAGAGGTCTAGACTCAGGATACCTAGTGAGGTATTTTTTGGATATAGCCAATGCTGAAATTGGTTCTGCTTGACTAGGCATAGCTGTTATAAGGGTTTTGTTTTTCTTTTCCATTTTAATTGGATAGGGATGGGGGAGGGTTATGATGGTGACAAAGTAGACTTTTGTCCATAGGGAAAAAATTCAATTTAATTTTTAAAAAAGAATTAATGTGGGGGCAGCTAGGTGGCACAGTGGATAGATCACTGACCCTGGAATCAGGAAGACTTGAGTGCAGATCCAGCCTCAGATGCTTACTAACTATATGACCCTGGGCAAGTCACTTAACTCCGATTGCCTGAAAAAAAAAAGTTAATGTGACTTTCTGCAGAGGTTTCTTGTGGTAGACTTGCCTATCTAGTGGCTTGCATCAGCAGTTACTACAAGAGCCAGAAACAAAGAACTTTTGCCTTGTTTCCCATTCAGGAGCTATATGGTGATAATTTCCTCCTTCCTAAGCCTTTGAAACTTTGAAAGTGGAGGCACATAAACAAGAAAGAGAAATCACAAGGGACTTACTAAAGTTGAACTGTTTTGTTTATAATCCTACATGGAAAGATGATGTGTATGATTCATGAGACCTCAGTGTTAGAGTAGCTGAAAGAAATATGCATATACATATATGTGTGTGTGTGTGTGTGTGTGTGAGTGTGCATATGTATGTAT
>JAQQSZ010016393.1:0-11045 GCA_028646595.1 Phalanger gymnotis
AGCTGTAGTTCTAAAGCTGCCCTACCTCTGCTGCCCCAGGGGTGGTGGCCAAACCACAAACTCTATCCCAGTCCCCAGCAGCTTCTTCCACTAACCTACTCTGTTGTCTTTGGTGTTTGTGGGTTGAGAAGTCTGGTAACTGCCGTGGCTCACTGATTCAGGGCGCTAGGGAACTCTCCGCCCGGCTCCCGGTCTGGTTGGTCCACGTTGCCCATGCTGGGCTCTGCTCTGCTCAGCTCCACTCCCCTCTGCTCCCATCTCCATGCGGGATAGACCTTACCCAGAGATCATCCAGGCTGTCCTTGGCTAGAGCCCTGCTTCCCTATGCTATTTTGTGGGTTCTGCAGTTCTAGAATTGGTTCAGAGCCATTTTTATAGGTTTTTGGAAGGACTTGGAGGAGACCTCATGCTAGTCCCTGCTTTCCAGCTGCCATCTTGGCTCCGCCCCCCCTTTTGTTTTTTTTAACTATTAATGCAGTGCTAGTTGCTTTGACTTAACCTTAACATGTGTATGTCCTTGGGGCAAGAGCCTTTAAGGAGTCTGCAGCAGAGGTAGGACAAATGTTGAGTGATCAAGAATAGTCATTGGATTTAAAATTAGAAGGGACATCTAGTCTACAGCCTCTAAAGTTAGAGATCACCTAGTCTACAGCCTCCACCTCCCCTCTACCCCATTTTACAGATTAAGAAGCTGACTTCTCCAGCCTAAAGTCACACAGTTAATAAGAAGGGGCTCCAGGAATTGGTCTTTTTTCTTTTGACTCCCAATCTAATCCAGTGCTTTTTTTATTCTATTCTGCTAGTCAAATGTCCATAACTTCAAGATGGGATTTTTGTTCTCTCTCTCAACTCTCCTTCTACCTGTCTGACTGCTCCTTCTCAGTCTCCATTACTGGGTCTTTATCCCAGTTTTACCTACCAACCATGGCCCCCAGCACTCTGCCTGAGCTTTCTATGCTGTGATGATGATCTCATCAGTGCTCACAGATACAATTAGCATCTTTATGATGATCATTCTCAGATCTCCTTATCTGGCCTTAATCTCTCTTCTGCTGGCACAGTGGATAGCATACTGGACTTGGAATTAGGAAGACATCTTCCTGAGTTCAAATCCAGCCTCAGACACTTACCAGCTGTGTCACCCTGGGCAAGTCACTTAACCCTCTCTGCTGCTTCAGTTTCCTCATCTACAAAATGAGCTGGAAAAGGAAATGGCAAACCACGGGTCAACGAAGAGTCCACTACTGAATCAACTCAACAACAACAACAATCTCTCCCTGACCTTCAGTCTCCCATCTCCAACTACCTACTCTGAAGTGACATCCTAAAGATATCTTAAATTCTTAACATTTCCAAAACTGAACTTGTTATCTTTTACCCCAAACTCTCCCTTTTTCTTAACTTCCAGATTACTCTCAAGGGCACCACCATCTTCCAAAATCACACAGGCTTAAACTCCACTGTCACACTCAACTCCTCGCTCTCTCACTGATCATTTCCAATTTGAAAGTCCCGTTGATTCCCCCTTCACAACATCTCAAGTATATCATCCTCTTCACTCCTCTATCACTGCCACTGCCTTGGTGCAGGCTCTTATCATCTCACACTTGGACTATTACAAAAGCCTTCTATTGGGTGGCCTTTCCTCAAGCCTCTCCCCACTCCAGTCTCTTCTCCATTTAGCCAAAATGACCTTCCTAAAGCAACAGGTCTTTCCATGTCAATCCCCACCCCCACCTCCCATTCAATAAATCCTAATGGCTCCCTATTACATCTAGGATCAAGTGTCACATCCCCTGTTTGGTTTAGCTTTTAAAGCCCTCCACAGTCTGGCTCCTTTTTATTTTTCCTAGATTCTTATAACTTACTCCCCTCCGCATACTCCACATTTGTCTCTTTGTTGTTCCTTGCCAAGGCATTACGTCTCCTAACTGAATTTTCACTGGCTTCCATGCCTGGGATGTTCCCCTTCTTCATCCCCATATCCTGGCTTCCTTCAAGTCTCAGCTAAAACCCTACTTTCTGCAAGAAGCCTTTCCAGGTCTCATTTAATACTAATGCCTTCCTTCTGAGATGATCTCTAATTTATCTTGTATATTCCTTGTTCAGACATAGTTGTTGGCATGTTGTCTCCTCCATTGGACTGTGATCTCATTGGGAGCAGGGAGTTTCTTTTTTTGGCTTTTCTTTGAATTCCCAGAACTTGGCACAATGTCTGGCACATATTAGGCACTTAATAAGTGTTTGCTGACTTGACCAGATTTGGATCAAGCTGATAGCTAAGCACTCCTATCAGTTAACTGTTAAATACTGGAATCTGAAAGCTCAGCACATGTCATAGTTTGTCTGCAAGCACACCTGCTACCACTGAGTATCAAGGTGTAAGGGAACCATCGAATAAGACCTCTATTTTATTGCTGCTTCAAAATCCTGGTAATTTGTACAATGACACTCTCAGCTGTGACTTGATCCATGATGAAGTTAACTTTTCTACAATGGCTGGACCTCCTTGTTACAATATCCTCAGAGTGGTTTTCTGATGGTAGACATTTTGCTGGACAACTCATAAATAATAATCATTTCTTAAACACCTACTATGTGCAGTGTAGCCAGCATTGGAGATACAATTTTAAAAAATGACACAGTCTCTGCCCCCAAGAAGCTTTTATTTTAATTAGGGAAATACAACCTATATACACAAGGGATGGCTGGAGAAGGGAGTTTTCGTCTAGGTCAAAGATTCTTAATCTTTTGTGTGTCATGGCCCCCTCTAGCAGTCTGGTAAAACCTAAGGATACTTTCTCTGAATAATTTTTAAATGTGTAAAATAAACTATGTAGGATTACAAAAGACCTCAATTATACTGAAATGTAGTTATCAAAACATTAAAAAGAACAAGTTCACAGATCCTAGGTTAAAATCTGGGGTTAAGAAGTCACAGAATTTTAAATGGAGCCATAGGGCAGAAGATTATCATGGCTTTTCCAGTAGCAATGATAACACTGATTTGGTTATTATTGCCAGAGCAATAGTGAGTGGTACAAAGGTGGGAAGGGGATCATGTGCAGTTGAAAGGGAACCGACAGGTTGCTCCCACTGGGTGGATCCTTATGCAATGTTGGAAAGGATGTGAAGCATGGTCTGGATCTAGTCAGGTATAATGTTCCCATGGGCACATACCTACAGGCACCTGTACACACACGTGCACACACACGCACACACACACACACACACACACACACACACCCCTCATTGTTCCTTCCCTCTTGCATCCAAATTACTCTTATTTTTTCTGAGAATGAAAGACAAAAATCCTTCTAGTTTTCTAATGCCTCAGGGTGGCATGAGGATGTCCCTGAGTTTTTGAAAGCTGTGCTAGGACTACAAAATCTCTAGTAGGTTCTATTAAGCTAGAAGAGCTTCAAAGGATGCCCATCAGCCTGTGTGTATTTATTATCCAACCAGCATGGAAAAAGGACATCATCTGAAGGCTGGCCACTGAGCATTGGTACCCCCATGAAACAGATTAAAAAAAATGAAAGACTACATTTAAACTCAAGACTACCAATGCCTTGCAAGGACTCCCATATTTTTCTAACAAATCATTTGCTCACACAGCTTGCACCTGGGTCTTTGTTTCACTTTGTGTTTCAAGGCTTAGCATACTTGTCGGCACATGGGGATGGAGAGGTAAAATGAACCCTCAACTCATATCAGGAGAGACTTGGGTTCAAATCCTAATTATGACCCTTATAAATTGTATGACTTGCATGCCTCTGAACCTCAGTTTCCTTATCTAAAAATGGAGGCCATAATAATTGCATTACTTAACTTACAAGGTTGCTAAGGTGGGAAGTACTTTTTAAGAGTTTAAGTTTTATGGAAAAATGTGCTTTTATTTCATCATTTCTGAAAATGGATTTTAAAATGTAGTTCTTGAATTTCCTCCCCTCCTTATATGTTTTAATATCACAAATGCCCCAAATAGTTGGAATATAAGTCTTCCAGACAAATTATAAACAAGTAAAAACTCAAATTTTTAATAAAAAAGCCCAAATTGGTGGTAACCATTTGTTTAATTGGTAGCACATTTCTACTGTTGGTTTTTAAATTAGCTTGTTTTGAAAAGTTGTAGAAAACATGGAAGCTACTAAAAATTTTGAAGAAATTAATGTTATATACATGTCATTGAAACAAATGGGTACAACTCACTTTACACAGTAGATATGTTCCTGAAAATTTGCATTGAAATGAAGTCAAATTTTAAATGCAAAAGGAGAATGTGCTATTTTTTAAAAAAATCATAAGGTAAATAATATTAACATTAGTTTATGTCAATATGATTTATTGCGTTTTATATACAATATCTCATTTGAGACTCATAACAATCTGCTCAGGCAAATAGAGCGACTATTTTTATTCTCATTTTGCAAATGAGAAAACTGAGGCTGAGAGATTAAATGACTTTTTCCTAATCACAGAAATGGGAGAAGCACTGAGATATAGTAGGAACAGTACTGGTTGGGGACCAGTGATTTTGAATCCCATCTTGGCTACTTACTATATGTGTGACTTGGGGAAAGCTACTTCACCTCTTAGTTTCTCATCTCTAAAAGGAAAGAGTCAGATTGGATAACCTCTAATGCCCTTTCTGGATTTATTATTCTGATTTTAATAAGTGGCAGAGCTGGGTTTCAAATGTAGATCTTGTGAGCCCAATACCAGTGCTCTTTCCAATGAAGCTCTCTATCTCACAGAATTCTGGGGCTGGAAGAGATCTTAGAGATGACAGAGCCCAACTCCCTTACTTTACATTTGAGAAGACAGACCCAGAAAGGGCAAGTGAGTTGCCAGTTAAGGAAATAATGAAAGACCAGAATCTAGGCTTTGACACCTAATTTATCTCTTTTCTGATCTACTGTTTCATTATATAAATTCATAGATTGTTAGAGGAGGTAAGGGGCTTAGAAATCATCTGGTCTAGTCTTATTACATTTTATAGATGAGAAAATTGAGGCTGAGAGAAGGGAATTAGCTTGGTCAATACCACACTGTTAATAAACAGCACAGCCTAGATTTGAACCCGGGACCTCTCACTCTGAATCCAGTACTTATCTGTAGAGTCCATTTAAAACAGTTTCCTACTGTTGGTGGTTTTTTCCTCTTCCCTTTTAGTGGCATGGAGTTATGTCAGCCCTCTATTTGTGTTGCTGATCAAATGAGACTATACATTTCACTTACATTTGAAGTAGTGAAGAGAATTTCTTACCTAAAAAATGGGTTCTTTAAGTCAAGAATGTTACCCGACTTGAAGCCTGTTTGGTTCACTGTGGCCACAATCTGAATGTCATAGCTCTGTCTGTAACACAAAAAAGTAAAAAGAAACACATTAACTTATAATCAGCCTTCACAGCTCCTTTTCCAGTGAGTGGCATTTTCAAGGTACTAAATGAAAATATTTGACATCTCTATGCCCCCTTCCTGCTTAATTGGGGGTGCTGTGACTATTTCATGTAACTGCCTGAAAAATCCAGGAATATTATGTCAGGACCTGTCTAAATGAATCATAGAATCACAGAATGTCAGGGCTGAAAGAGATATTAGAGATCTAAACCAATACCCCTCCTTTAAAAAATTCTTTTTCAACTAACAAAATATTTATTTTTTCTTCTTTCCCTGCCCTCTCATTGAAGAAAAAGGGAAAAACCCTTGAAAAATATACATAGTCGAGCAAAAAAATCCACATTGGCTATGTCTAAAAAATAAATGCCTCATACCGTGCCCTCTGTGGTCTGAGGTGGGTAGCTTGTTTTATCACAGGTCTTCTGGAATCATGGTTAGTCATTGTGTTGATTAGAGTTCTTAGGTCTTTCAAAATTTGTCTTTATATTGTGGTTGTTATTTTTCTCTTGGTTCTACTCACTTCACTCTGCATAAGTTCATACAAGTCTTCTTAGATTTCTCTGAAATCCCCTCCATCATTTCTTACAGCATAACAGTAAACCATTGTGATCATACACCAACATTTGCTCAACAATTCCCTAATGGATGGGTACCCACTTAGTTTCTAGTTTGTTGAGCTGCTCTAAGTAATTTTATACACATATATCTTTCTCTGTCATTGTTCTCTTTGGGGCATAGGCCTCACACTGATATCACTGGATCAAAGGTTCAGTCTTCCTCTTCCCCATCTTAAAGGTAAAGAAGGTATAGGGAAGATGAATGACTTATTCCAAGTCATACAACAGTAAGAAGGAGAGTCAGGACTTGAACCTAGGTCTTCTAACATCCTCACACCGTTTTGACAACACCACTTTTTCTTATTTATAGAATCACAAAATTTCAAACTTGGAAGGGACCCCAGGTGCCATCCAGTTGAACTTGTATTTGAACAGGAATTTTCTCAATAACATTGCCAGCAAGTGGCCAGCCAAGCTGTACCTGCAAACCCCCAGTGTTAGGGAGTGATTTCCTCTGAGGCAATTGATTCCACTTTGGAATCCCACTTTGGGATAGTTAGAAAATTATCAATCTGAAATCTGTGTTTGCAATTTAGGATGACAGGATTTAGAGTTGGAAAGTGATACTTGCTGGCCACATGATCATGGGCAAATCATTTCATCTCTCTCAGGCTCAGGCTTCTCAATTTCTATATGATGAGGGTAATAGTAGTGCTTGTGTTACCTATATAACAGGGTTGTTGTGAAAAATCACTTTGTAAACCATAAAGCACTACAGAAATGTGATTATTACTGAGATTGTTCCCAGAAGTCTGTCTAGAAAACACTTTAGGCTCCAGACAGCCATTTTGTCCAAATGAAAAAGGTGGAAACCAGGAAGGGCTTAAAATTAGTTAAAATTAGTTTCTTCTTCTCAATTTAGAAACATGACTCAGATCAGAAAAAAATTTTCATTTTCCAAGATATCAATCACCAAATGTAAGAAAAGGCTTTAAACAAGGCTCAAGTGAAAAAGCAGACTTTGAACTATGCCTCTCATTAAGAAGTCATAGAATCTCCATGTTGGAAGACCATCTATTATACATTGTACCTGGGCAGAAACTCCTTTCACAGGATACCCAACGAGTGATCATTTAGCCTCTTCTTCAAGACCTCTATTGAGGAGAAGCTCACTTTCTCCAAAAAAGCTCATTCCTACCTTGGACAGCTCCACGTGTTTCCAAGTTTCCTTTTAACCCTTGCTGGTAATTTTAGAGCAGGGGTTCTTAATCTTTCTTGTGTCATAGATCCCTTGTGCAAATTAATGAAACCTACCAATCCTTTCTCAGAATAATATTTTTAAACAATGGAAGGAAATGCTAAATTTCATTTAGGAGCTGAATAAAGATGTATTTTTCCCCATCCAAATTCCCCCTGAAATGTATTCGTGGACCATAGATTCCCTAGGTTAAGAAGCCCTTTTCTAGTTAGATCTGGAAATGAAGAGAAAAGTGTTGGTGGGATGAGCCCTTTAGTGGTGAGTCTCTAACTTATTACTTAGGATGGACCTCAAATGACAAATATGCAGTCTGTTACCAGGTCCACAGGAAGCCTCTCTAGCTGGGTAGGAACTTGTGATCTGCTGCAAAAAAGAAGACCCTAGGGACACCTCTATATAGGACAGAGGCACCAGATGAGGGGGCTTAACCCCTAACTACAAGATCATGATTTGTTTTTCTTGCCAGGTATAGTGATGCCTTAAAAACAAAAAACCAGAACAACCCCAGCCCTGCCCTGCAAAAAAAGGGCAATTTTTTTTAAAAGGGGAAAGGAAATCAGCATTTATGAAGTGCTTACTCTGGGCGAGACACTATGCTAAGTGCTTTACAAATACTATCTCATTTGACCCTCACAACACACTGGGAGGAGGTGCTATTATCATTATCATTATTATTATCACCCCCATTTTATAGTTGAGAAAATGGAAACAGATAGAGGTTAAGTGATTTGCCTAGGGTCACATGACTAGTGAGTATCTGAGGTTATTTAAACTCGACTTACTGACTCTAGCCATCATATCATCTGTTTACCTAAAAGTACTGAGTACCTTCTAAGACTTCAGAACAAAACAGTCAAACCAATAATTTGGTGAGCTGTAGATAAACAAACAAATCAAACCAAAAAACCAAATCCTTTCACTGAATTGTTTATTTTTCAATCTTATATAGATATAGTCTACAGTTGTGATTGGTTACCAGGCCTTTTTCCATAGGCATGCTGGAGCCAGCTCAAAGCAGCCTAAACTAAAACTAATCATTAAATTTTCAGTGTGAGCATTTACGCTTCCAAAATTGGCAAATTTTATAAATCAGGAATTGATTTATTGCTTTGTTGACTGTATAGACTTAAGAAAATGTTAACAATATAGATTAAACTTAAAAGTGAGTCCTAAGAATATTTCTCATCCCCACCCCTCTAGCCAGTTGTCAAACACTTATCTGCACACCCCTGACCCTATACATTGGCTTATAATATCAAGGACAAGAAAAATAATGATCTGCTTAATGAACCAATTTTTCATAAGCCATACCTATAACGAGTTACAGTACAGAGACTGTTATAGGGACAGGGTGCAATAGTGGGAAAAGTACCATATCAAGAGTCAAAGGCCCTGGGTTCAATTCTGGCTTGGTGTGACTTTGAGCAAGTGACTTCCCAGCTCTGCTCCTCTATTTCCTCATGTGTCAATTGAGGTGGCTTGACAAGTTGATCACTAAGGCAGACTGTAGTTACGAATCCCACAGGGAATATTTTCTACATATGGATAGGTTATGCCTACCTGGAAGGACATGAAAGACCCAAAGTTGCCCTAGGAAAGGCTCTAAGGGAGAAAATCAAATCGAACTCTTTGATGATGACTGTAAAGTAGAAATAAAGAAGTTTACTAAAAAAAAATTTAAAAAGGACAAATCAAGATAATTAATGCAGAGGCATCATTAAATCTATTAGCATAATGAAGCAGCCAAACAAATTATGTGCTGTCACAGCAATAGCTTTTCCCTGCAATGAAAATCAATTTTGTTGCACTAAATTTGGCGGTGTGTGGCTAGGTGCAGGCTGCCTTATTCTTTGTCTTCCTTTTTTAAAGTCTTGTTAAATCAAATCATTTGGCAGAAGAATGATGAAGTAGCAGGTTTCTTTCTTCTTCCTCAGTACAGTGGAAAAAGCTACCCTTGTAGTTGTCTGGAGTCCCCTTTTTTCTGTTCTCCGGGCCAAGAGTGAAATTCCACCCTGCAGACTTAATGGAGACAGAAAACCAGCTGACCCTGGCCAAGGCTCCTGCCTCCCTTCCAAGGGTTGCCACCTCAGGGGCTCTTCAGCTTCTGGTGTCTCTCCCACTTCTCACCAGCATAGTTAACAAAGTAGAAATCTGCTGCCTATTGGAGCTTGCTTACTTACCGCTTATTGGCTACAAAGAGCACTTTCCCTGAGAGAGTTTCTCCTTCCTTGGCAAAAAGAGGCGTCTGAAGGAGGCAGCGCACCTGATACCAGTGAGTCAGGGGCTCTGTTGGGGCTGTGGAGAGCCAAACTGTGACCCTGTCAAGCCAAAAAAGAAAAAAAGGGTCATTGGAACTCTAGTCTTCTGTCAAAATTCTTTATTTTCTGAGAAAAAGCCAACAATCCTCTAGCTTGGACTCCCAGAGTCATTCTCTTTCCTCTATGGCAGAGTGATGACCTCACATTCTTAAATCTTAGAATGTTGCCTACGTGACCCTGGGTAAGTCATTTTACTTCTCAGGCCCCAGTTTCCTCATCTGTAAAATGAGGAGGTAGACTAGAGCTTGTCTATAATTTCTCTGAGCTCTAGAGCTGTGATTCTATTATTTAAAGCAGAGGTCAACAAACTATGGCCTGAGGGCCATATCCAGCCCACTTGCCTGTTTTGGTACAGCCTGACAGCTAGGAATGGTCTTTATGTTTAAAATTTGGGGCTAAAATTTGCCCCTCCCCTAAGCCTCCTGGTTTAAAGGAAGAATCACAGGGTTAGATCAAAGGTGAAGTATCTTGACAAAAGTGAGGGAGTGAGTATCAGAGCCAGGAAAGTCACTTAACCTTTAGGGGCCCCAGTTTCCTCTTTCATAAAATGGGGGGGGGTCATCCAGACCAGGTGGCATCTCAGGACCTTTCCATCTCTAGATCTATTATGTTATGATCCTTTCCTTAAGTCCTGTAGTTTAAGAATGATACAAGGAGCAAAATAGCCACAACAATACAATTTAGACAGCTAGCCAAGATCTGGAAGAGGTCAGTGTCATTCCCATTTTCCAATCTATAATACTATGGTATGGTTTGACTCCAAGTTTTCTTTTTCCTAATTCAGGGCTCTTTCCACTATGCTGCATCACCTCCCAGATTCCCCCCTACTCCCCAGAGGTGGTAGATCCAACACAGAGGGCCAGGTTTTCAAATAGATGAATGATTAGAGCTGTCCTAAACTAGAAAGCTATATCCTATTAGAAGCAGTAAGTAGCTACACATATTAAATCAGCAATTAAGGCTTCTTGCCTGGGAAACAGAAATCTGTGCATTACAGTGAGTGGGGTGGGGAGGGAGACACATTGTGTGTGGCTAGAAAGTTACAGGAAAATAACTTTGATTTTCCAGCAAGTAGCAAACTCCTAGTCCCTGCAGATCCTCAATTTGAGACTGTGTAACCACTGCTGGAGATGGCAGAAAGTGGATTCCTATACTGGTATGGACTGTATAAGAGGATCTCTGAGACCTCTCCTGATCTGAAAGTTCTCTGTTGCTATAACTGTGCTAAAGACTGGAAGAGTCTAGGGCTAAGACATGTACTTAACAGACTGCTCTTGTGGTGTGTGCATGTTTGCATGCGTGTGTATACATGTTCTGGCCTGGCATAATCAACATACCTCAAAAAGAATGGCAGGAAGCTTGGAGGAGAGGGAGAAATGCAGATTGGGGAGAGGGGTGGGAGAAAGTGAAGGAAGAAGAGTTCAACCCTTTGCTTATTGCTTTGGTGACACTGCACATGCCTGTATCCACTGCAGTGATGTCAGAGAACCCATGGTCACCTCCATCCCA
>JAQQSZ010016394.1:0-11045 GCA_028646595.1 Phalanger gymnotis
TTAAAAGCAGTAGCTTTATCTTAATTATGTTTTTTATTTTTTGATAGCCCATTGTATGACACAGGACAGGCACTTTATGAAAGTTCGTTAAATGAATGATGAGAGAACAAATCACCAATTCACTTTTCAGAGGTACATGAACACACCCAGGCTGCTATAAGAATATATAAGGTTTTGTATACAACCAGAGTACACAAATCTCCTTTCTTCTTTGCTATTATAAAACACAATGAATGAGCAAGGCCATCCTGCTCAACATCTAATTTCTTATATTTTTTAAATTAAGGAATGCTAGACTTTCTAAATTCACTCCAGAAGTAGGAACCAAGACAAATTTGACCAGCCACACTATAAGCAATGTGTGTTTCTGGCTTTATATTTGTACATTGAGGTGTATGGGGTGTTCATGGAGGGGTAGCGCTTTTAGTAAGAGGACTTCACAAGCCCTTTTCAATCATGCTCATCCATCTTTGGTGCCTACCTCTACCCAATTCTCATCTGTGGCTCCAAGAAGCTATTGCATGCTCAGCAGCCACACCCTGGTAAGCCTTCTGAATAGAGAGATTAAACCAGGTTGAGGGTAACCAACAGGTCTCAAACCCATCAGTGAGTTAGGTGAAGTCTATACCAACCAAGTGAAAACTTCCCTCTGCAGAATCACACGATGAGAACAATTTGCTCCAACAGCCAAGAAGGTGGCTGAGATAGACACTGTGGAGTGCTTAGATTTTTATCAGAGATCAAAGACACCAAGGTCATCCACTGCAATCCAAGCCATTGTCAGTCATCTTGACTTTTTTTCTAGCCACTGGACTTCAATGACTCTGAGAGAGAGAGAAAGAGAGAGAGAGAGAGAGAGAGAGAGAGAGAGAGAGAGAGAGAGAGAGAGAGAGAGAGAGAGAGAGAGAGTGGTTGATGACTTTGTATAACTCTGCCTTCCTTAAATCCAATTCATATACAAGTCAAGACATCACCCCATGATGTTATTGGTCCTCTTTGAAAATGAAGGACAAACAACAACATTTGTACATCGAAGCTGTGGTTGTAAAAGAATTCAGAGATCATCGAATCAACTTTTCTTAGTTTATGATTAATAAAAATAAGGGGAGTTAAGTGACTTACCCAAGGTGACAGAGGTTTTAAGTGGCAGATCTGGAATTCAAACTCAAGTTCTATGACACATAACAAAATTGTGCAAGGTATTAACATTAGCATTTCCCATAACATGCAGGTATTTAGTAAAATCTACTCATATCGATGCAAAATGTTTCAAGACAAAGATGCACAGTTGCCAAGTATTTGTGCATTTGAGACATCAAGGACTCTGGTGGCAGCTTTACTGCCAGCAGGCCACTTTCCCCAAACCCCAGCTCCTGTGAAGATTTGCAACCATCCGTTACTTCCATTTATGAACACCAAGATTGCTTTATGGCCACAGCGCTTGGCAAAAGACTTCTCTTTTACAAGTAATCTAGATCCGTCAAGCTGTCCAAATCTAGTACATCATTCAATAGCCAGTAGTTTATTTTGTGACAGTAAATGCCAATAAAAGAATGCCATAAAATATTCTACTGTGAAGAGGCTAATTCTGGGGAGGTTAATAAAGCCCCAGTAATTCATCTTGTCAAGCCTCCTGTTATTTACATGCTCCAACTTATTAGGTAGTTGTTCTGTGATCCCACTGTGGGAAACCAAGATTTATGCATGGTGTGGGGCTTTGCTTGGTTTTATTTATTTATTATTTTAAAACTACACTTTGAATAAAGCATGATGGGTTTCCCCTTAGGTGATGGTATACATTCAGAGGTGAATTCTGGAGAAGTTTGAACTCTAGTAATAAAAAAGGAAAGAGCAAAAATTATAGCCCTGGGCCTGCTTTGATCTCAGGGCCGAGCAACAGGGGCACCAAAACAATAGAGGGAAGTTATTTAAACAAGTCCACAAGAAGTCAGATAATGATTACTTAATGACCTTACTTCGTGCCAAAAGCAATAAAGCTTTCAGAAATAGATTGTTAACTGAAAAGGCTAGTGTTTTCAGTAGGGCTAATATTACTATCAGATCCAGCCCTTCCTTTTAGTGAAGCTTTCAATTTTAATTTTAAAAAGCAGTATCTAGGTTAGAGTTTCCTGAAATAGGTTTCTGTCCAGTATATCAGAAGCTGAGGTTGGGAAAGAGTACGTGATTCAAAATTAAGAGGCTTGGATTCTAGAGCCACCTCCGCCAATAACTGTGTGACTTTGGACAACTCAATCTGCTTTTTCCTCATCTGCAAAATGATGGCTTTAGGTATGATATCTCTAATATCACATTCATCTCCAAAGTTCTATGTTTGTCACATGTACCAAAGTCCAAAGTGATTCTTCCTAGGAAATTATGTCAGCTCTCAATTGTTTGAATCAGTGAAAGACGTCCATCCTGTCATAGCTCACATCGAGGAAAGTTAATATGCTAAATTATTTAATAACTAATGTTACTCTGTAATCCATTTCTTACTCATTTTGTCAGATCCAACTTCTCAGTCTAGCTTACCCGGCAGTAATGTGATCACACCCAGCCTCTGAAGCATCTACTTCTTAACCAGCTTGGGCTGGGCACCTCCTTAGTAGGGCTCTCAGTTCTTTGTGCTAGTAAACAGGGAAACCAACTTGGTCTAGGTTTCTCCCCAGAGGATGACTCTCCTCAACAAAATCAGGGGTGACTCAGTTTCCAAGGGGAAGAATAACAGGGTGGGGAGGTGGGGAATCCAGATTGGAGAAGTTTTGTTTTCTAGGCAAAATCACAAGAGTCAGTTGATGCCCACCAAGCAATTAACATTCCTAAATTACCAGAGAGAGACATGATCATGCACACCTGAAGGCCAACCCACCTACCAATTGGGATTGTCTTGCTTTAGCAGGGGAGATCCAAATGATGTACCATCAGGCCAATCACAAGGAAGACACACCTATGTTTAAAAGGCCCTTTTGGCCCCACTGGAAGTGGTTTGCCATTTCCTTCTTCAATTCATTTCATAGATGATGAAAGTGAGACAAAAAGGGTTAGGTGACTTGCCCAGGATCACACAGCTAGTAAGTGTATGAAGCCAGGTTTGAACTCAGGAAGATGAATCTTCCTGACTCTGGGCCCAGAGTTTGATCCACCACACCATCTACCTGCCTTTCCTAACTAATTAATTGCTCCTACTGATGGCCCTGGCTTTTGCTGAGTAGTGAACATGACCTGTTTTACAAATAGCATATGCATCATTGTTAATAAAATTGTATCTTTCCCTGGAGAAAAGTATACTTGACATCATTTTTATTCACTACAACATCCTCTTTGATCCATCCATATTTGATTCAGGTGGTAGGAAAGCAAGATCTGAAAGACAAAAGGGGCAAGGGTAACTGGGGTGATGAGGCAAGAAAATAAGAATGTAAAGAGCAAAGCAAGAAAGTATAGCCTGAAATGAAGAATGACTCCAAAGAATTAACTATAGAAAGGAGTTTGGGCTCCTACAAATCGTGTATTTCCCAGTTTGAGCTGTGCAACACAAAGACTGAATCTAAGCCTTTAAACCTGCCCCCCCACCTTATTAAGGCTGGCCCCTTTTCTAAGAGCTTCAGTGATGGACAGTTCCCCAGTGTTATTAGTACTTCCAATGTTAGGAAAATCTAAGTTTGTGTGGTTGTACGAATGCCTTTGAAGACATTAAAATCACGAAATTGTAGAACTGGAAATGACCTGAGAGATTATCGAGTTGAATCTCTTCATTTTACAGATGGAAAAACTAAGGCTTTATCCACTCATGCAGCCATCATCCAGGGACAAGCCATCATTACCTCACACTTACCTGTTACAATATCCTCTTCACTTTAAGGTGGATGAAAATACCCATCCCCTCACTGCCTTCCCTCAGGAGACATACTGAACAACAAGAAAAAGAAGGTTCAAGGTCAGAGGAAGGTCTGTCCCTTCTTCTCACCTGATGCTGAGGCTTCTCACCTGGCAGTAGGAAGTGGAAGAATTCCTGAAAAGGGGGAAGTCATTTTGGAGCACATGGAAGATGACTTGCCCATTCCTTTGCTGCCTTCCCTCAGGGTACACAAGGGTGCCTGGTTGGAGGAATGTCTGCCTCATCTTCTCCAATAGAGTCAAATCCCTCCCTCCATTTTTGAAGTGAATAAAGAAGAAGCCCAAGAAGAAAGAGTGATTTTCCCAAACTCTCATCACAAGTTAGTGGCAGGGCACTTGAGTCTGCTCCTTTCCTCAGCAGATCACAAAATGCATTGCATTTGCTTATCAGCCTTCACAGTGAAACTACAATTGCTAATAAGGTAACTAAAAGGATCTGAAAAGAGGAGGGGAGACATTCTCTTCCTATCATAAGAAAAAGAAAAGAAGGAAGTTCTGTGCTACACTGTCTATGCTCTTGGTATCACAAGATAAAAGCAAGGAGAGATAAGCGCACAAACTAGGAAATATATTTGATTTTCCCAGGGCATATTTGTCAATTTACCTTCTGTAACATTAATATTCACTGAGCTTTCCCAAAGGCTCAGAGGCCTTAAGTGCAAAACAGGCCACATTTTGATTTGCCAAGAAATATCTCTCCTTTTTAGATGTGAATGGATGAGTCAGGAAAATTGACAGTGTTGTCATTATTGAGAGCTGTTTAATCTCAGTGTTTGGGCCAATATGTTTGATGATGGATGAACCTTTGGGGGGACTTTTGGGAGCTTCAATTATTATCATCACTGACACCCTCAAAATACCATTATGCTCCAATCTAAATAGCATTGAGCTCTTCTACCAAGCAAACCACAGCAAGATCTTGAGCAAACATCTGTTTGTTCTTGATTGAGTATTGACACCTTTAATTAATATTTTAGTCCAATTAGGACCTGTTCTAATTATGCAACACATCCTCACTGATAAAAATTCCTTCATAAATCATGAGCTATAAGTGGCATCGCATAAAAAGTAATTCAAAAATAAAAGATAGTATGAGGAGCAGTTAGGTGGTGAACACCAGCCCTGGAATTAGGAGGACCTCAGGCACTTACTAGATTTGTGATCCTGGGCAAGTCACTTACTCCCAGTTGCCTCCAAAAACACCCAGCCCAATAGTATGAATGGAAATAGGAGAGGAGAAATAGTATACCTCATAATCAAGAAGAGCTGAGTTCAAGTATTAACCTCTGTCATTTGTGAAACACAAGGAAAGTCAATAAACATCACCAAGCTTCAATTTTTTTCACATGTATGATCAGACATAATAGCTCTATACCTATATCAAGAGGCAAGATGGTTTAGGGACTAGAAAATGGCCTCAAAGACAGGAAAACCTTGGTGAAAATCATGCCTATGACACACACTGCCTTCTGAGTCAGCAAATCACAAAATATTTCATTACCCCCCCCAGGCAAGTAAGGCTTAATATATAGCTAAGATTCCACACTATATTAATGGAGAAAATTTCCTCGCTGAGAACTGCCTTTACTGGTGGTGTCAAACTCAAATAGGAGCCACTAAAACATACATAAATATCTCCATGGGCCTCATATTGATTCAGAAAACCACAAATTAACATCTATGTTTTATTGTATTTTTATTATTTTGCTAAAGGTTTTGAAATTACATTTTAATCTGGTTACAGCTGAACTCAGGAGTGTTGTGGGCTTCGTTCTGCCCAGAGGCCACAATTTTGGCACCTCTAGCCTCCATTGATGCAATCACAGATACAGACTCCCTGCACAGAACAAAAATAATCATTTTAGTGGGAAAGCTATTCACTGATGTCTATTGGTGTGCTCCCTTTAAGATGACATTATAAAAATTAGGGAATATCATTCATTTTTCCTTCCATAAGGGAGAGACTCAAAAGTTTCTCAAGAGGTTAGATCATATGACATTCAGATCTGGCAGTGTCTTAATTTTCTGGTGATTTCGAAATGATTAAAGCCTCATTTTATGAAATTGCAATATATGTGCAAACTTTATATCAGAAGTTATCACAACAAAAAGAATCTAGTTTCACACTGTGGAGGATTTTTCACTTCTCTGGTTCACAGTCCCTCCTCAGAAAATCTGGGAAAATCACTACCTGATACCACCTGTAGGATGACACCAAATTCTACTAAAAGACTTCAATTCACAAAATCCAAGAAGGAAATATGTTGATAACATGGAGGTAATCCAAGAGAGAACAACCAAGACAGTGAAGGACACTGAGATCATGTTATTCAGGAGTAAGTCAAAGGAAGTAAACATGTTTAGCTTGGAGACAAAAAATACTTAGAGGGTACATGAAAGTGGTCTTTGAGAATTTGAAAAAGAGGGAGGGGGATTTGACAACAGTGTTGTCCACTTAATTCCAGTGGACTGAAATGGGAGTAATGGGTAGAAGCTGTAAAGAACCAAATTTGAGGTGGAAGTGAGGAAAAACTTAACAATTAGAGTTATATAAATAAGAATTTGGCAACTTCAGGGGAAATTATTCCCTCTCAGTAGAGGTATTTAGGCAAAGGCTGGATGATCATAGGCTTTATATGTGGCAGAAAGAATGCTTTTTCAGGTAAGGATGAATTAAATAGTTTCCAAGGTCCTGTTCAGTACTGAAATTCAGTGATTCTATGACCCTATAAAGGTTTTGTTGAAACACAAAAGGAAATATTAATAATCAAATGATGATGATGATGATGATGCTATCAATACGATAACAATAATAGCTCATATTTATGGTTCATTTTAAGGTTTACAAATTGGTTTGAGTGCATTATCTCAGTTAATCCTCACGATAGAACTATGATGTATGTGTTATTTTTATCCCCACTTCAGAGATAATGAAACGAAGTCTGAGAGAGATTAAATGACTTGCTAGTTTCACAGAACTAGTCATTGGTGTGATTTGAACACCAGATCTTCCTGACTCAAATTCAGAGCTCAACCCACTACACATTGCTCCCTCTCTAACAAAATAGAAATAAAAACTAAAAAGAAAGTAAAAGGACATTCTCCAAGTAGCATATCTCTTCCAAAGATTCACAAAGATTTTCTGTCTTGCATAGTCTCATATAGGTAGGTTCTTCTCCCTACTTTCTCCCATCGGAAATAGGAGGTGTCACTCTCCATGGTGCTAACATGGCAGTTCTATGTGTCTCTCAGCTGTTAGCTCCAGACAGTGGTCTCTGACAAAGCCAAAACAATCCACCACAGTAAACCTGTCTTTTTTTTTTGGTGGCTTCAATCTCCAGCATGACTGAGGACAAGCCCTCCACAGTTCTTACCCTCTGGAATGACACATAGTTCTGCTGAAGTCACATTTCTGATGATGTAATGCCAGACAAGGGATTTCTTACTGGGACTGGCACTACTTCTACCAACTTCTGCATTCTCAAAAATGGGAGACTCTATTACACTTCAAATTCAAGAGAGAAATTACCACCAATTCCATATTCAGATATAATTATTACTACTGACAACTCCTGCTGATGCCTCCCTCCAACATGTGTTAGTGATCCCAACCTATTTAAAGCCAAAGAAACTACCTAATTTCTCCTGAAGTACCTTTTTAAATATTTTGGTCTTTAATTCATTAGCCAAAGAGCATTTTTCATGTGTCTACTATGGGCCAGACACTGTGAAAGATGCTGGGATATAATTACAATGAATGAAACAATATATGGGCACAAGGATCTTATATTCTCACAATAACATCCTCATCATAGTATGGAGGCAACCCTGGATTTTTGAAGTTATAGAACAACACAAACAAGATTTACTATGCTGGAAAGCTCCAAGTAGGAGGGGGGTAGTATGCCCCATGAACCCTCCATTCTAAGGGGGGTAGTATGCCAGTTGCCACAAGAGAAATTCTGGCAAATTTTGGCAAGGTGTGACCTCAGGGCAGCTGCAGAGAGATTTGTTTTTGGTTTGGTCACAGTAAATCTCAGAAAATATCAAAAAAGCATAGAGTAATTGAGTTCTGCTCTGGTGAAGAGACTATCAAACAGAGGAAGAATGGATATCTAGTGTATTTGAAGTAAACACTGAAAAAAAAGATCTTAGGCAAATGAAAAGTAACAGGTCATTAAATTATTGTGGGGAATGTGGTGGATGGGAGGAAGCAAGACCAGAAATTGTGCCCCACTCTGAGGATCATCATTCATTTTGAAAAAAAGGAACTGAGGTAAAGGGTCATGCACTAGTTTTTTGTTTGTTTATTTGTTATATACTTGGTGGCAAGATGTAGATTAGTGATAAAAACCCAATAGTGAAGATAGAAAAGAGAAATGACAACTTAGGAAGGGGTTAGGAGTTGGCTACATTTAGTAACTCTCTTAGGCCATTGCTTGCATTACATCCTGCTCAGGAATTTGCTGATTAAAGAGCAAAGACTATCTCCCTGGAACCCCACCATATAAGCTTTTTTGTCTTGCAACTCTCAAATATAGTCAGTTTATAATATAGGCAATGCAAACCTATGTCAGTTACATATTTTGACTGTGGAGGAGTCTAATGTAGAGAAAGAAGGAGGAAAGAAGACCCAATCAATTACAGAGGTATAATAACAGAATATGAGGACCTTCCTTGGAGGTTGGACCTAGAATTTGAAAATTGTCAGCTACCTGAACTGCTTAGAAGAAAGGCCATTTGGCACTAGTGACAGGATGAAGGACTGAGTCCTGATGGCATGTCACTCCCTGCCTGTGAGCACTGAGATAACTATATGTCAAAAAGAAGCTAAAGGTTTGCTACCTTCTAAGGGCTCACATCTTAATGAAAACTTCTAAGACATCAAAAATCTAAAAAATAATATTCACTTCTGGTGATTCATCTGTACACAAATTATATCAAGAAAAGGAACAAAGAAAACACCTCTATGCTTACAAAGATTGCTCAGAAAAATAAAGACTTTGAGAGCAAAAAGCAATAATAGAAACAATAGTGATATCTATGGCGGAGCCAAAATGGTGGAGAAAAGACAGTGACTCACCTGAGCTCTCCCCAAAACCCCTCCAAAAACCTTTAAATAATGCCATAAATTAATTCCTAGAGTGTCAGAACCCACGAAAAGATGGGTTGAAATAATTTTTCTAGCCAAAGGTCAGCAGGAAACGTGTGTCACACCTGGATAAGAGTGGAGCACAGTCAGCACGGGCTGTGCCAGCACAGACCACACCCCAGTAAACCAGGAGCAGGTCTTGGAAGCCACTGAATCAGCAGTGGTAGCAGATGCTTCTAGAGCCCACAGACAGTAAGGGGGTCAAACAACAAACGGAAGATTATAGGGTCTCTTTGCTAGTACTGAGGCAGCACTCTGTTGTTTTACCCATACTCAGATCCAGGTTTCAGCCCTGTGTGGCAGTCCCAGGGCAAAGAGGAGCATTAGCATGCCCCAGCTTGCAGCTGCAGTGAAGCAGGGGCCCTCATTACAGTGCCAGGTCAGAAAAGGATGCTTGTCCTCACTCACAGACCAGGACACAGGTCGGAAGAGTGGTAAACACACCTCTCCTTACATCATACCAACTTGGAAGAACAAAATCTTACAGGTGCCTTGAAGTATCTCTGAAAAAGCTGCATAAAATCCCTGAAGCTTGGGACAGTGTACCCACCACCCTGGAAACAGAGCCTCACTTTAAAAAAAGAGTTAAAAGTCAAGAAATAGGCTGGGCAATTTGGAACTACGCCCTAAGGGCTATATGCATATCCTTCGATCTAGCAACACCACTTCTAGGTCTATACCCGAAGAAATCATAAAAATGAGAAGAGGACTCACGTGTACAGAAATATTTATAGTAGCTCTTTTTGTGGTGAAAAAGAATTGAAATTGAGGTGATGCCCACCAATAGGGAATGACTGAAAAGGTTGTGGTATATGAATGTAATGCAATACTATTGTTCTGTAAGAAATGATGAGCAGGTGGACTTCAGAAAAACCTGGAAAGACTTACATGAACTGATGCTGAGTTAAGTGAGCAGAACGAGGAGAATATTGTACAGAGTAACAGCAACATTGTGTGATGAGTGACTTTGATAGACTTAGCTCTTCTCAGAAATGTAATAATCTGAGACAATCACAAAAAACTCATGATGGAAAATATTATCAACAACCAGAGAAAGTACTATGGAGTCTGAATACAGATTGAAAGGTGCCATTTTCTCTCATTTCCCACCTTTCTCTTGGTTTTTCCCTTTAGTTCTGATTCTTCTTTCACAGCATGACTAATGTGGAAATATGTTGAATATGATTATGTTTGTTTACCCTATATCAAATTGCATGCCTTCTTGGGGAGAGGAGAAAGGAGTGGGGAATTTAGAATTCAAAATCTTATAAAATTAAATGTTGCAAACTAAAAATTAATTAATTTTATGGAAAAAAGAAACTACATATATGACAATGGGAAAGGAAGAAGAAGAAGAAGAAGAAGAAGGAAGAGGAGGAGGAGGAGGAAGGGGAAGAGAGGGAAAGAAGGAAGGAAGAAAGGAAGGATGGAAGGAAGGAAGGAAGGAAGGAAGGAAGGAAGGAAGGAAGGAAGGGAGGAAGGGAGGGAGGAAGGAAGGAAAGAAGGGAGGAAGGAAGGAAGAAAGGAAGGAAGGAAGGAAGGAAGGAAGGAAGGAAGGAAGGAAGGAAGGAAGGAAGAAAAGAGAAAAAAGAGAGAAGAAAGAAGGAAAATGAAAGAAGTAAAGAAATAGGCTCAAAAAATGAACAAATAGAAAAAAAATTCTGACCATAGAAGTTATGGTGACAAGGAAGATCAAAATACACACTCAGAAGAAGACAACAAAGTAAAAGTTTCTACATCCAGAGCCTCCAATAAAAATATGAAATGATCTCAGGCCATGGAAGAGCTCAAAAAGAACCTTGAAAATCAAATAAGAGAGGCAGAGGAAAAACTGGGAAGAGAAATGAGTAATGCGAGAATATCATGAAAAACAAGTTAACAACTTGGTAAAAGAGACACAAAAAATGCTGAAGAAAATAACATCTTAAAAACAGACTAAGCCAAATGTTAAAAGAGTTAGAAAAAGCCAATGAAGTGAAGAATGCCTTAAAAAGTA
>JAQQSZ010016395.1:0-11044 GCA_028646595.1 Phalanger gymnotis
TCTTTGACCCCACGATCCAAATCTTCCTAATGCACTGCTATGATCACGTACCTTCTGCCCTAAAAGTCCTGAGATCCTAATTTAGTGGCTCAGTTGTATCTCTAAGCCTTCTGTGGAATAGTGGCTTTAGTAAGTCTGACACAGATTACAGGTACAGAATGTAAAGAGAGCACTGCTTTTAATAACATGGAGGAAGGAGATAGGTCTTGTTGTTCAGTCATTTCAGTTATGTCTAACTCTTCGTGACACCATTTGGGATTTTCTTGCCAGAGATAATGGGGTGGTTTGCCATTACCTTGTCCAGCTCATTTTACAGATGAGGAAACTGAGGCAAACAGAGTTATGTGACTAGCCCAGGGTCACACAGCTAGTAAGTATCTGAGGCCAGACTTGAACTCAGGAAGGTGAGTCTTCCTGATTCTAAGGTCAGTGCTCTATCTTCTGTGCCTCCTGGTTACCCTGCTATGATCATGCTTGAGGTCAATGTCTCAACTAGTCTACTTTTTCAACCTGTTTCCCTATTCATCAGCCCAATGGCTTTTAAGTTGGTCTATTCACAAATATGATCTGGATGGTATCTAAATATAAGAAACCAGGTTGACAACCTTCTCAGACCCATAGTAAGAGCTGCAGCGGTTGGCCAAACTCTCGCTCCATTTATTTATGGTGCTTTGCAAAAATGACCTCCCTACCTGGAGGCGAAATATGATTTCTGCCTCTTCTTCATTCCAGTGAAATGTGGATTAAAATAAGGGAGCGATAGCAGTTAATTGTTTAAATATGCAAGCTGTGGTACAACTGCATTCCAGTGGTATTTCTAGGAACAGATCACGGTAAGATGGTATATTCAGCCTTCATCCTACCATACTTTTTCCTGAATAGCATCATTCCGGGCTATTCCACACACATGTTCTGCACTTCAATGCAGCTGAAGCTTGAAGGTCCTGAGGCTTTCATTTAATTCCTAGATGAAAACGTTTATAGATATGAACATTTTCTCATTAACTTTTCCTCCTAAGTGATTGCTATCACACAAATCAATTTGTAGTGGCTTTACTAGGGTTACAACCTTCCATAATGAAATCAGATATCGTCCTGACTTTCTGTTGATTACTCTACTGGTCCATTTCCAGGAGGACTACTGATACCTAAAGTTAAAGTGACATTAAATGTTGTTTAATTACTTACCCACCATCAAAGGGAAAGGGGCTGTATGTTAATGCAAATGGACACCACTTCTCTATAGAAGCAAGTGAGATAAGAGATGCCTTCCTTCTGAAAAGCTTTGGAAAACAAAGTTCCTTATCAATCTAGAGAGGCTAGAATTGCTATGATGAGGAAGCTATGGCAAGGGAGGTGTTGGGGTAGAAACTGCAGAGGTCTTCCACTGAACTTAAATCTCAGGGGAATCAGTATGCTTGGCCATTTGCTTTTTTTTTCACTGCCTTACTGCTGGAATTCATTTATTCTTTGTGCTCTTTCTGTCACCTTTGACAAGGATTCTGTGCACCTGGACCTAGACAGAACATCCTATTTCCAGGCCCCCTAAATTCCATTCTCTATCTATACTAAATTATTTTGTTGCCAAATATCTACTACATTTGCTGCCTCTGTCATGCTACTTTGGCTCCAGATCAAATGCTGATTCCTGTTAGTTTCCTTTCCTTTCCTTTTTTTGGGGGAGTCATTTCTGCCAGTCTTATCAGGGTGAGATGGCACGTCAGATTTGCTTTAATTTGAATTTCTCTAATAATTAGTGACTTGGAGCATTTTTCATGCAGTTTATTGATAGCTTGGATTTCTTCCTTTGAAAACTGCCTGTTCATATTGTGACCATTTCTCAATGAAAGAATGGTTTTTATTTTTATAAATATGAATCATTTCCTTGTACAGTTTGGAAACAAAACCTTTATCAAAGAAATTTGCTGCAAAGATTTTTCCTAGTTAACTATTTCTCTTCTAATTTTAGCTGCATTGGCTTTGTTTATGCAAAAAAAAAATCTTTTTTATTTTAATCAAAATTGACTATTATACCTTTTGTGATCCCTGGTTTGGTCATATATTCTTCCCCTGTCCATAGATATAATTAGTATTTGCTTTCTTGCTCTTTTAATTTGTTTATGGTGTGACTTTTTATATCTTGTCATGTGTCCAAATCATAACTACTAACAAGTTAAATATTCAATATCCATCACAATTACTAATAACAATGGGAATCATGCTCTATTAGGTACTGAGAGAGATATAGAGATAAATATAATATTTTCTTCCTGTCCTGAAAGAGCTGAGAATCTTAGAGAACTATGGTATGCAGACAACATAAAAACATGGGGATATTGAAAATTCTTTATGAATTCCAAGGGAGAGGAGGATGACTCATTTCCAGTTTGGAGGTTAGAGGGTAGAATCAGGTTCAAACTATTAGTCTTTTAGACTAGTCTTATATAGTCATATATATCTTAATAGTCTTATTCTTTTATCTCCTGTATAAATTCAGCCTTCTTCTTTGTGGCAAAGTTTGAACTATCACCCCTGGTCTGTACTCTGTCCTCTGAACAGCATCAGAAATATGGATGTTAAGGTATAGTACCTAAGTGGCACATTTGTAGGACCCATCTGAAAATGGACAGGCAGCATATTCCTAGAGGCAGCTAGGTAATGCAGTGGATACATCACTGGGTCTGGAGTCAGGAAGCTCTGAGCTAGAATTCAGCCTCAGACACTTAATATCTGTGTAACCCTGGGCAAGTCTCTTAATCTCAGTTTCCTTCAGTTTCTTCAAACGTAAAGGTTCAGTCATAATAGCACCTACCTCACAGGTTTCATGTGAGAATCAAATGAAATAATATTTGTAAAGTGCTTAATACAATGCCTGACACATAGTAGGCACTTAAAAATGCTTGTTTCCTTCTTCCCAAGTATAGAAAAAAACCTAATTTGAAACTCAAAAATGATATTAAATAAGAATGGTGCTTTATTAATTTGGAAATAAGTTATAGAAAACCATGAAATGATAAAAAATAAATCCTTTAGCTCAAAAACTGTTCATTGCTTTTGAACTCACTGTCTTTTGCTCCTTTTTTGAATTAAAAATTTGTTGTGCTGCTTTTTTTTAATGTTTCTAATCAAGTAATTATTGGAGCTGGCTGTAGCTCATCTGCTTAATTTTAGAAGTACTAGCCAATTTGTAAATGGATCATGTTTTATTCAAAGGCTTCAATATATGCAACAATTTTCTTCTTCCTGTGGCCAAACCAATATCTCTCTTTTCCTTTGAATTTAAGTACAGATCCCCTCTTCTAGAAAGCTTCCTACAATTAACCGGAACTCTTATCAGAATAAGCCCTGCTCACAGATGCATAACATACTCTTGTTTATTTGCACAGAATTTTCCAATTTGGACTAATGAGAAAAAGACCAGTCTGAACTATTGAAAGCTGGAATCAGAAATAGAAAAATACTTGTAGCATTACTATTTTTAAGTAGTCATAGTAATTGCAACTAAAGACTTAACAATGTATTGCTGAGTATCCTTGTTAGACTAGGAAGAAAGGCTTAAAGATCATTTGTAATTTACACATTAATTGGTAGGAAGATCCAAACAGGTTATTGCTCAGTATTTGGAAGTACTTATACCCCAACGCTTGAAAACACTCAAAAACTACGCTTGAAAAGTTCCTTCTTCAAGAATTTTAAGCAATTCAGGGCTAGGCCCCATTAACAGAATTTACATAGCATGGAACCCAGATTTAATTAATATAACCAAATTTCATTTTTTGCCCATTTTCTGCCTCCTGTTATCATTTAATCATGGAAGAGTTGGAAAGGGCTTTCAAAGTCATCCAGTCTAATCTCTTCTTTCTACATCAGGAAAATGAGCTCTGGACAGGTTAAATGACTTGTCCTAGGTCAAATGGCTAATCAACAGCCCAACAAGGATTCAAACTTAGGTCTTGTGACTGCAAGTTTTTCTTTACCATGACTCCTCAAAGTATAAACTCCTCAAGAGTAGAGAGTCCATTAATAAACCATTCTACTGGAAGAAGTCTTATTGATTATTTTGCACACTGCCATGGCTCCCCAAGTTTTGAAGTGGGGCATATACTAGATACCTAATACTAGTTTACATAGTATTTTATTATATTTTATTACATATTACGTAGTATCTTATTACATAGACCAGTTTTCTGAAGCATGAAAGTACTCAATACATTCTTATACAATGATCTGATTTGCTGCTTATATGTATGTATATACGTGTATATGTGTGTACATATAAACATGCATATGTAAACATATACATATATGTATATACATATCTACATATATAAACATATGCATATTTGATTAAAATATTTTCATATAGATCTGAACTAATATTTATTAGCAATTACAAAGTTCCACAGTTCAAATGCAACTCGTTATCTTTAACACTGCTGGGGTAAAATTGTATACTATATTGGGTTGCTGAATTTCATTTTTTATGTCAGTCTCTTTGTTTTGGAAATTTAATACTCATAGCATCATATAATTGGATGGGCCTTTAGGGGTCACCTAGTCCAGTTTTCCACCCAATGCAAGAATTCCCTCTACAATATCCCTAACATCATGATTTCATAATTCAGCACAAATTATTAGGACAGAATTCCTTAGATTGAGCACAAATGTATTTCTTCATAACTCCTACTCACTGGTCTTGGCTTTTCCCAGTGGAGAATAGTAAGTTTAATGTTATCATGACATTTAGAAGAAGCTTTCACTTATTTGCTGCATGTAAGGAGACCTGGAGAAGTGAAACAATAACAATAATAAACTTTTTCTCCTTTATTGCCCAAGGTGATGGCAATATTATCTACTAATAGAGGCAAAAGGGTCAGAAAATTCACTACCCACATGAAAGAATGATAAAAAGACTGGGTGAATATGTAAAATTTGTATGAAAGTATGTGTGTATGTGTGTGTAGATTCCATTTGAAATATAAATATTAGTTGGTAGTCTGACAACTGCTTTCTAAATGACCTATCCACAACCTTAGAAACCCAAATCATATGGTAAGAAATTCTAATTCTACATTTCTTAATCCACCTTTGCTGTCTCTTGCCATTGATAATCAATAAGACTAAGAAATTTATTGGTTCAAAGATTTCAAACTGGAAAAGATGTTAGAAATCATCTAGTCCAACTCTTAAGCAAATTAAGGTGTAGGGAGGTTACATGACTTGCCCAAAGTCACACACTTAGTTGTAGCTGACCGAGGCAGGACTTGAATGTAGATTCTCCAACTGCAAATCCATTTCCCTTTTCCATTGTATCTTGCTACTTTTTTACATCAACTTATAACTTATAACTGGAATTTCCTTCTCTATTATCCCATTTTATTTTCAATCCATTGTTGAAAAGTCAGGTGGTTATTATTATTTCGATTTGACAATGATAAAAGTGTCCCAAAGAATTTAAATGACCTTCCCAAGGGCCTCATAGCTAGTTTGTGTCCATGGCAGAACCCATATTTCCTACTCCCCAGCCCCATTCTCTCTCCACAGGATCATCCTGCTGTTTCAAGTTTGCAGAATGCCATGGCAACGCACATCATTTCTCAGACTCAAACTACAGATGTAAAATCATTCTCTCTTCTCTGATCAGAAACTTACTGGTCTGGACTGGATTTCTTTGGCGTAGAGAGGTTGCAAGAATTCTGAGTCTCCTTCTAACCTTAGACCTTTTTCTGTGATTCTCAAGTTTCCCATTCCATCCTGAAATGCACACACAGACACACAAAGACACATACAAAGAAAAAAGCTATTAGCCAAGACTTCTAATACTCCAGGCTGTCAGAAATTGAAACAAAGTTATTGCATTTTTTCTTTTTCTAGTCCAAGAGAACATGTAAAATACTGGGAGGCATTGTTTAAAACAATTATTCATATAATCTTTGGAGCTTTTTTTCATTAAGAAAATTCTAGTTCAAGTAATCTATATTATCCCCCAGTAATATTTTCACAAATGAAAGATGCCCATTTAAAAGAGCCCAAGCACAGGGATTAGGAAAGGGGAAGGGGAAGAGATGAGAGGATGACTTCCCATGTTAAAATGAAGTTAGTCATCTGAGACATGCTCTTTTCAAAAATCTGTGGGGGTCCATCCCACTGTGTCACATATCTCAGCATACATGTCCTTTATGGGCACAACACAATCAAGAGATTTAAATCATCAGACTGAAAAGGAAGTTTTGTTCCACCTTCTCACTGGATGCCTTTTCAAAGGACAGGAGTTGGTGACATTCTGAATATCAGAGCAGACCCTCTGGCTTGGCAGACAGTCTGTGAATGTGCATTTCTCTCTCTCTGGCAAGGCCAAGCTCATGTCTTGGGAGTGCAAAAGGGATCATTGTTTATGCATTTAAACAGAGAGGAAGGGAATGACATAAGGATACTGCCCTTCCTTTCTTTGCTGTAGACTTCAACTCGACAATAGCAAGTAAGGCTGACAGCAAAGAAAACAACTGAAGCTCTGGCTTGTCTCCTGGCATCATGATGACCTAGCATTCCCACAGAGTGGCTCGAGCCACCTCTCATTTTCTTATATGGAAGAAGCATCAAGATGGTAAAACCTTCAAATTGAAATATCATACGATGCACTTCAGAGGCTAAGAGAAAGGGATTTGGGATTGACTGCTGTTTGGTCATAGTCATGTTCACCTTAGCTTGGATAATGCATTTTCAGATAAACACATATGGCACATTGATTGATCTAATGACTAAAGGTGGTAGCCCCTAAACATGATGAAAAACAAGAACCAATGTCTTAATTAGGAATCCTGGTGATGGTCTGGAACAAATTCAGTTGAAGGTGGCAGGAAACAATCTGCCTGTCACACAAGGACAGAGAGTTGAACTTGAGTTTTTACAGCTAATCCTATAACCCCTTGGGAGCAAATTGGCCACAGGGAACTGAAGAAGAGGAGGCAAAGAATAACAGGTGTTGGAAGGAGAGGCAGATTTCTAAAGAGCTGTAGGCATCATAGGGATGGGACTTATATTGGGATTGCAGCTCATGGCAAGCAAGGGAGTATTTGCGCTATCAGCAGGTAGCCATGAAGGCCCATGGATGGCAGGCCATTGAAGGGAGAAAACATACCCCTGGGATATTGGCTATCCACAGCAGCTTGAAGTAAAGCTCTGGCACTCTCCTCCTAGTTGCTATTTTTTAAAAGTCATGTAAAATACATCTCTCTGACTTTATAATAACTAATTAGATCAGACTAATCTATTAATTACATTTTAATTTCAGGTTGGTTAAAACACACAGGATGTTGCATATTACAGCTTTCAGTCTAAAGACAGTTTCGATATGATAAATTACTTCTATATTTCTTTACAAACTCAGCCAGATACCTTTTATCATTGTCTTATTGGCTTCTCAGTAGAGTTCCCTATGACTACTACTACAAAGAGCCAGAACAACCATTGTTGGTCTCTTCAACACCGACCATTTCCATTACTAGGAAATTGTTTTTAATGAAGTGCTTTCTGTGAACCTAATGCTTGCTAGGTGTTGTAAGACACACAAAAGAAGAGGACATGCTCCTTGTTCTGATGAGTTTATAATCTATCTGGGGATGTTAGGAATATCTGCATAAAACAATATGTGAGAATTTAAGGCTTTCTAAAAAAATACTAATCAGTATGATAGTGAGTAAGAAGTGGTGGCGATGATGGGGAATGTTAGGAAAGGCTTCATGGAGGAGGTAGAATTACAGCTTGCTCTGGAAGGAAGTATAGCATCTGGAATGGCAGACATGGGGAAGTTAACATTCCATGGCAGACATTCCAACTTGAAGGAATCATCAACATTGGCAGAAATGAACTCAGACTTAACAGGGACAGAAAAGACGCTGGATTTATTTGGGTGGAGAGTCCATGTTTAGGAATAGGGAGGTATATGATTGGATAAGTTAATAAAAGACCTTAAATGACAGAGTTTAGACTTGATCCTATAAGTAAAAGGGAGCCTTAAAGGTCCAAGAAGTCTATAAAAGTAGTGATCTAGAGACATAGCCTGACAATAGTTAGTAGGTTAAGCTGCTGTGAGAAAGACAAGAAGGATGGAGGTTAGTGCAGAGGCTGGAACAATAATCTAGATCAGAGCTGTCCAAAATGTGCCTGTGGCACCATGTGGCCCTCAGTGTGATTTATGTGGCCCACCCACAAGCATAGAAATTTACATAAATGCTTTAGTAAATGAAGCAGAGCTAACATAGAGCTCTCACTAAAAGAGCAAATCAAATATATTGTCTATTGTTGCAATAAAAACCTAAGGTTGAACAGTGCTGATCTAGGTATCTGAGTGGGATTGACTTCATGAATTATGAGGTTGCCAACATGTTGTCTCTCCCAATAGATTGGAAGCTCTTTGAGGGCAGGGATTGTTTCATTTTTGTTTTGGGGTTGCTAGTGTCTAGTACAGTACCTGACAGCTAGTAGGCACTTAATAATTCCTTAATGATTCCTTGGTCTCCTGAACAAGAGCAGGTATAAAGACAAGGTAGAAAGCAGACTGGACTTGGAGCCTGGAGATCTGGGTCCTAAGTTCAGCTTTGTCACTAAATAGAATAAGTGGGAAGTCATTGAACTGAGCCTAAATTTCCTTATTTCCTTCACAGAAATGAAAAATAATCCCTCCACCTTGCTTTCATGGTTGTTGTGAGGATCAGATGAGACAAAAAATGGAAAGCATTTTGTAAACCATAAGAACTAGGAAAAATAAGGGATTAGTAATTTTAGGGTAGTAGTACTGAGATTAGAGAGGAAAGAACGACTACGATGAAGGAAGAATTGCTGCTGTTAATAACTGACTTTCACATTCCCTCACTCTTCATCTTTAGTTAAAGACAAAACTGATTTCTGGCTCTGACATTTTTTATCTCTATGACCTTGTAGAAAATTACTTCATTTTACTCGGCTCAGTTTACTTATCGGTAAAATGGGGTACTTCCTGAGGTTGCTTCTAGCTTTCCATTTATGATCACAAAACCTCTAAGAATGAAGCACTTCTTTCTCATATACTGGTCTCATATTCACCTTGCTTCTTTGAATGATTTGTTTGGTCCTATTTTATGCTTTGGGACCTACCTCCTAGGCCCAGTGTGCCCACAGTCCCTAGTGGCCCATCAATGGGCAGTCTTTTTCCCAGACTATATGGAATGTTGGCTGCCTCCCTCCAGCCAATAACCCAAATGGCCCATTCTCCTTATAAATGTGTTTAATCAGCTTCCTTGAGGCAATAAAATAGGACCCAGGCTATAATAGCTAAGCTAAAGTATGTCAAAGTTCAGAGTGAGTTTTCCTTAGAGCTCTGGTACATTGAAATTAGTATGAAGAAGCATCAAAAACTGTGAGACCAGACTCAGTTAAAAATATGTCACCTTTAACTACCTAATAAAGAAAGCCACAGTTATTATTAAGATAGGCATTTCAGGTTAGTTTTAAAGCTGTAATTTCCCTCTGAGTGAGACACAAATGGCACTTTGAAGATTTGGAATCATCCTTGAATTAATGAGAAAGAAACAAAAAAGGTTTTCTTTTCCTTCCTTTTTTTTTAACCTTCAAAAAATGAAATTTTTATTTCCTCAAAGGGAGCCAAGAAAATTAAAGTAGTCAGTCAGACTTGAGTGAATCCCACCTCATTATCTTATTCTAGGAGTGGCCAGTGGGTGCTTGTTACTTGGCATTGTTAAGTATATTACATGGTGGAATGGGGAGAGGAGCTGGGCATCCAAGTATTTTCCATCTCATTTTTTGAATGTTCTTCTCAGGACCAGTATCTCTCTTGCCAATCTCCCCTTAGGTCTAGTCTAGTCCGATATACACTTGGTACTTATTAACCTAACTATCAAATGAGGCATATTACTTAACAGAATTCAGGAATTTCAATATTCATCCAATCCCTTATTACTTAAGCCTACTTCCCAGTGTGCAGTACTGACCACAATATTTTAGCACGAGCTTTAAATGTCCCCATTGACCCTATTGACTTGCTGTCTCACGTTTAACTACATCATTCTATCTTGTATATAAAAGTATAAATCAGCTTCCCTCAAGAACTGCCCTTCCTTTCACTCTGCTATCTCTGCTTCTAGTCATTGGCTGGTGCTTTTAGCATTACATCTGTCCCCTGAAGAAAGAAGGATTTTCTCTGGATCGTTAGATGGTAGTGGGACTGGTGTGGATAGAGAACGGGAGTGGAGATAGTGTAGACATGGGCCAACTAAGTGATCAAGTTAGAGACAGGATATAATCAAGACAATTACATAGCCTGAATCCTTCCTTCTACAGTTCTATTCTCTTTACAAAGAAAACAGAGATCACTTGCTATACAATTGTCCTAAATATATTTTAAAGATTATTTTGGTGTGCCATGTTGTCTTTCTCGTCTTTTAATTTTATAAAATCAATTTATTTAACTAAATGTCTAATGCCTCTAAAATATTTTCTTTGAGGCCTCACCAAATTCTCTATATCTCATTTAAAGTCCTTGGCCTTACCTCTAGGGCTAAACACTTACAGGATCCTAGCTTGAAACTTGGAAGGGATCTCAGAGGTCATATATTTTCTCCATTCCCCTTCATTTTACCAGAATTTCTATTTCCTTCAAGACTAAAGCACCAACTTCTGCAGTAGGGCTTTCTTTGTCCCACCCTCTGCTAATGTTTTCCTTTCCAACATCACTTGTTTTATATGTGTTTATAAAACTGAAGATCTGACCAAGCCACTTTCTCTTCCCTTCCCCTGAGCCCTCCCCTTTTGATAAATTCCCGTAAGTCTCTATTACCTCCAGGATCAAATATAAAAACCTCTGTTTGCTTTTTAAAACTCTTTGTAGCCTAGCCTCCTTTTACCTTTCCAGTTTTATTATACCCTAATCTTTCCTCCACATCCTCTACAATCCAATGACATTCACCTTCTTACTGTTCCTTGCACTCTATCTCCTGACTCTGTGCATTTTCACTGGGTGTTCCCCTTGCCTAGAATTCTCCTCCTCCCC
>JAQQSZ010016396.1:0-11044 GCA_028646595.1 Phalanger gymnotis
CCTTCCTTCCTTCCTTCCTTCCTTCCTTCCTTCCTTCCTTCTTTCCCTCCCTTATTCCCTCCATTCTTCCTTTTTTGCTTCCTTACTTCCAAAGTCTCTTCCAGCTCAACAAATCCTATGATCCTAAGTGCTAGCTTTCTAAAGATTGTCCTGCTAATTACCATGTTGTCATCTCTGTAGGAGTACTCAGTCATGTCCAGGTGACGGAGAATTATCATTGTAGGAGAATAGGCTTATAGAGCTGGAAGGGGTCTTAGAGGCCATTGATTTCAACCACCTTATTTTTCCAGATAAGGAAACTGAGGCATAGAGGTGTTAACTGAATCACCTAGAGATACATAGTAATTATCTTAGGTAGCAATTCAACTGGAGTTCTCCTGACTCCAAGAAACCTAGAGCCCTATATCCACTACATGATGCTGCCTCTTCTGGAACTTGATTCTGGCCCATCGTTGACTGGTGATAATCATTCAATATTCGAATCCCAGTAAGGGCAAAGCCTGAATTAATCGACCAGGAGGAGAAGCCCAACAGCCTAACAGATACTTCCTTCTTTGTTCTCTGGGTTTATTCAGAGAATACCTCTTCCTGTGTCAACAAGGCCAGATAGGGCTGACTTAGGAGCATTCTTTCTTCTGCCTATGGTCATTAAGGATGAGACCCTTAACCCAAGACACTATCTTGAATAATGGGACTTTTTCTTATCTTAATATTTTATGGATATATACTATGTTATGGCATGTTAATGGTAAATTAAACACAGAGATCCTGGGTTGTAATTTCAGTTGACATTTTGTCAACTCTCTTATCTTGTTGGTTTGCAACCTATTAAATTAAGAAAATTCCTTTCTTATACCATGATTAAACATATATGAAGATCATAAATTTGAGTGACACAGTCCCCCTGAATTGGGATGGTTCTAAAATGTGTTTAAGCCTTCTCATTCCTTTTGTCAGGGAGTCAGATTTTATCTGGCTCCATACATGTATGTATTCTGCCAGCTTTAAGGGAATAAATAATATAAATATACATCACCTAGCCTGTTTGCTTCTTTTAACCAAACTTTCAGGTTGACACTGGGGAGCCCCATTGTCACTGATGAATTAGAAGGGTTGGGTCAGTGGTGAGATTCAAATAATTAACAACCGGTTCTCCGCGGAACCAAGCTGAGGTGCAGTTACCACTGAAGTGGTAGTGCAGGCCGAGCCCCCATTAACAACCAGTTTGCTGACCTTAACGTAAAATCAGGTACTGGTTCTAATAAACTGGCATGAACTGGCTGAATCCCGCCACTGGGTTGGGTTCAAGCCTTTGTTCTGTTACATACAAGCTATATGACCTTAAGTCACTTAACTTTTCTGAGCCTCAGTTTCTCTGTCTATAAGATGGCGAAATGACCCTATTTCATAGGGTTTGGGGGAATATCAAATGATTCTATTTGAGATTTCTTTAGTAGAGTGAACTTTGGTGAGTAAATGTTCTTCATTAATGCAGATCAGTGGTAACTTATAGGTCTTAGAGAGTGGCTATGGGCTACAACACTCCCCAGTGTGGCCTAGACCAGATTCAAATGTCTGGGAAATATTTAACAAAATAAATTAAAATACAATAAGATACATATAATATTAATATGTGGTTTTCTACATCAATATGTGGCCCACAGGGATCTTTACATACTGTTTAAAGGCCCTCATTTGTGTTTGACAACACTGGCCTAGGGCACTGAGTGGCTAAGTTGACTTGCCAGGGTCACCTAGCTTGTATATGGCAGAACCACATTTAGATCTTGATAATTATGAGGATAGCTTTGTATCCCTTAGACCACACTGCCTGCTTCCTTGAGATGGCTGGGAGGCTCAAAGGAAATAATATGTGTTATATGTTTTGTAGATATTGAGCATCACGTGAATGAATGCATATGATCTATCATTATTAATATTTCATTGTGATGCTATTCTTGTGGCTGCATTGATCTCATGTCTTTTCTCTCAGATTTGTTGACATCAACCTAACTGTGAGATGACAGCAGCCCCTGAGCACAATGTCTAATGATGTCAGCAAATCCCTCGGCCTCCTTGGAGGATGCATTATCCCTGGACTTCCCTTTAAACATCTCTACACTGGTAGCCTTAGCTAGGTCTCTGAAGTTATTTGGCTGCCTTGAATTCAAATACTAACACTTTTAATGTCAAACACTCCAAAACAAAATGAGGCAAAAGTAAGCAATTTATAAGCATGGTTTTAGGTAGCTCAGAAAAGAATGCCACATACCCAAGGTTCTTTTCTGAGATATTTCCAAGTAGTTGTTTCATTAGCATGAACCCTCAGTTCCTTTTGTGAGTTTGTTTTTTAGTAGACACAGTAGGTCCTGACCAGTCTAGCCCATGTGCCAGCTCAATGAGATAATGCACTCACTGCCCTTTCTCCAGCAATGCCCCTTGTTGCCAAATGCTGCTCTGTGGCTGTTCGTCATTAGCTGCCTGAAGCTGTGTCAGAATTGAGCATTTTAATAGCTTGTCTATATTTAACCTATATCAAGTTGCACATTTAACTCCTACAGTGACCTACTGAATTGAGCATTTCCTGAAGATTAATTACCAGCTGGGGTTAATGATACTTTGGGCCACTAACAGCTCCAAGTAGTCCATTCATTTCCAGGAAATGGCTGATGCCTTAATCACAACGACTTAAATAAGAACTTCCCACCTCGCTCCCCAGTGTGATGGAATTTGTCTGGAACTTTTTTTAAGGGAGGCTTTGATCGTCTTCCCATCACCTGCCAATCAGCCTGGTCTTTTCTTGTCTTTATTTGGGGAAAGAACAGTTGCAATGAAGGTCCTATGTATATATAGAAGGCAGTTGGCTGTAGAGGTCAAATTTTATGAGTGCTTGTGCATCTTGCTGGACTTTGCTGCTCAGTTTTGCAGGTCCACAATTTGATTTTGCTAGTTCTGTCAGTTGACCAGGTCCTGGGGCACTGATAAGGTAGGGTACGATGCAATATAATGCAATGCAATACAACACAATTAAATACAATGCAATCTAATATCAATGCAATGCAATAAATATAATACAATATGACTCAATGCTATACAATGCAATAGCAATGAAATGTAACACAATATGAAACAACACAATGAAACACAATGCATTAAGCCCCAATGAAATATAGCACAATTCAATTGAATACAATACAATGTGAAGTAATGTAATGCACTCCTTGGTAATAAAATGCAATGAAATATGCCATACAACCATAATGCAACACAATGCAATGCAATGGAATATGATGCAGCAAGCCTTTATTAACCATCTACACCCTTTGGGAGACAAAGGTTTACATAAAAGAACTCTGTCCTCAGGGAACTCAGAGACACGCAGGGCTATCAGGTGCCCATACGGATAGCTATAACAAATAACATGATGTGCCCAGTCAAAAGTTACAGAACAGCAGATGAGATCTGAGGGAAGTCATTACTTGAGTTTGGGGGTGGGGGGATCAGAGGTTTCCAAGATGAGGTGATAGTTGAGTTGAGGATTAAAAGCTGGATGAGAATTTAACAGATAAAGAGGGTAAGAGAGGGCATTCCAAGCCTGAACAAAGATAAAGAAGCTGGAGGATCAGGAACATGTTCAGGCAGGACAGAGAGCTGTCCAGTTTGATTGGAGCATAGAGTGCATGGAGGGAGAGTCACTGAAGACAAGACTGGAGAGAGAAAATGGCACCAGGTTGTAGAGGGCATGGCATACCATCAGCGGAGCTTGAACTTAACTTGGCAGGCAGTAAGTCATCACTGATGATTTTTCTGAACAAACCAAACCAAACTTGCAAGAAATTGATTGGTAAATAAGAATGGCAACTTGTTAATTTTTCCCAAATAACATAACCTCTAAGCATGCCAAAATACTTACGGTAGCTACTCACTGCGTTCTTTCCCCAGTAGAAAAGTCTACTTGGGGAACCAAACCAAATAAAAGGAGGTTATTTGGTGAATGTAGGGTCAGAACAAAGGTAAAGAGATAAGGCTGTCAAGGTTTGATGGGTGGATGCATTCTCCTTAATTATGAACCCAAGGATCATGAAGCAACTCTTTTGGAGATGCAGTCTGGCAAGTGCTCCTGCATAGCTACCGAAGACCGAGAAAAAAGGCTATTGCCACCAACATCACTGCCAAAATGCTCTGTCAAATAGTTCAGCATCAGGAACTGAAATGACTTTATCAACAGAAATGATGTTAAACAAGAAGCATTGCTCTCTGCTTTACCCCCTAAGGACCATGGGACTTTTCCATCTCACTTGCAGTTTTCTCCTTCTTAGGATGTGAGCTCTCTGAGAGCAAGAGCTGTTTTCCTTTTTCTAGTTATAGCCCCAGCTCTTAGTACAGTGCTTTGCACATAGAAAGCTCATACTAAGTCCTTTATTCATTCATTTTTGAAGATCCCTTGTAGTTGTAAATTTTTTTAAAAAAGATTCTATGAATACAAGCTATGGGAGAAGTGGACAAAATTCCAATTCCATCCCAACAGATGAACTCAACAAATTTCTTGAGGTTGACAGCTTCCAGTGAATCTCCTCACCTCCCCACCTCCCTTGCTTTAATATCCCTTAACAAACCCCCTGGTATTGCCTCAAGAACTTCCTTGACATGTTTGTGTGACACACAGACCCTTATCTCTTTAGAAACAGCCCTGATACAAGGCATGCTGACTCCATCTTTTTCTGTCTCAGCCATTTTGCTATAAATGACCTCTAGTGAACTAAACAATGGTCCTAAAAGACTTTGCTGTTTAAGGTGGAGGATTCCAGAGTCCTGGGAAAGTTCTCCTGCTCTGACCTGTTGGAAAGATTTCTTTGATTTAGTGAGACTAGCCACATACTCAGGTGACAGCTCCCTTCTCTACCTCTTGTAGCTAAGAATATACAATTTTCTCCAAGTATAGCATTCATTTTGTATAACCACCTGTGCTTTATGAATAGCCATCTTTCCTTCTTTCATTGCATACAATGTTACTTTGCATAATATTTAGCTTATGAATTCTGCACTAAAATTTTGGATATATGAAAACTGTCACATGAAGCTCATGGTAGATGCCCTCAACCTTGCTCTCTACCTGGCCAAATAAAATGGCTATTTGCTTCACTCTTAATTTACTCCTTACTACTGTTATCAGATCTTGACCTCAAGAGCCTAGACTGGTGAGTAATACAGTAGGTGGTTGTTTTTAAATGCCTAGATGACTCTTGACCCCACATTTTCTGTGTATGTGTTGTTGTATCTCCCTATGGGAATAATCCCTAGAGAAGAAGAAAAAAACATCAGCAAAACTTCATCCAGATTATAAAAAGATGAATATTGATGTGATTCATTGTGTTCATACCAATAAGATGAAAGACTCAAGAACATTCTAATTTAAAAGGAAAATAATATAGTACTATAAAGAAGTCACTCAATGTTTTCAAGACCGAGTGCATTTCTTTGGTATTTCTTGGACCCCAGGGATCCTCCTACTTGTGACTTGAGAGAATCTGCCTTCCTTTCTGTGGGAAGAAGGGTCAGGTCCAAACAGAGTTCCAGAGTCTCCAGAAGCTGGACCATGTCAGAAACTAGAATTTCCCTGGAAGTCCAAGCAGTTAGGTAAAAGTGTGAAGTTAGGGGCTGGGTCAGAGGTTTTAAGAAAAGTAGGTCTACACGGGAGACACACTACCTGGATGTCAGTGGAAATTGATACAATCTGCCTGTTCAGCTGTTCACCCTTCTATGGAGCGGTTTGTGTCACCTGCTAAGCCCTTGCTTTGATAGGTAAGTGTGATCACTGATGAGGCGTCTATTTCTGACTCAAATACTGGTGATGCTTCAGGCTCAGACATTGGCAACGCCATAGTTCTATGGCAGAATGTGTCAGATTTCAAAGGCCCTGTGCTTTGAAAAGGAAGGAATTGGAGAAGAGCTGGAGTATATAAATTTCTTAGATGTGAAACTGTTCTTTTAGAAATAAAAAACCCAAATCCTGTCACCTAAATGATTAAGTATTTATAGAAGCATCACATCCTTTCCCTTCCTCCCACATGTAAACACAGTTTTTTTTCATTATTGTGAGTGATGTGTTGGTAAATTAGCTATAATTTTAGACATTTGTAATATTTATCAAGTGTGCCAACTCTGAATAGGAGTGAAGAAATACCATGGATAATTGCATCAAGTATTTATTTTTAATTTTCACATTGAAAAAGATTCTAGAGTAGCTAGATTGTACAGTGGATAGAGCTTGGGACCTAGAGTCAGGAAGAGCTGAGTTCAAATCTGATCTCAGACACTTATTAGCTTTGTGACCCTGGGCAAGTCACTTAACCCCCATTGCCTCAAAAAAAAAAGACATTTGATATCCCACATTGGGCTCCTCATCATCTGGTATAGAGCTTGCCCAGAGAAGGAGTTTAATAAATATTCAGTGAATGTGAAATAAGTGTTAACAATGTCATGACCAGAACAGCCTCTACAAGAAATTCATTTGCCTTGCCTATCAACTCCAAACGGACCTTCTTTAGGTATGTGTAGGTGGGTTTTCACATCTTTGCTGAACAAAGAATAAAATTCCTGCTGTCATGTTGAAGATAACAAATAACATCTACAACGTAAGCTTTTCATGTTCTAGTGATGGGCATATAGCACGCTATTATTTTCTGCATGAGGGATAGGATATGACATTCAGGACAAGGAATGAGGTATTTTATAATGAAGTTTTATTGTGTGAGCTCACATCTCACCATTTGTTGGCAACAAGGGTTAGCAACTATAACTACAGGTAAGTCTGAACTAATTGGCTGCAGAGTTAAAGCTGGAGAAGACCTCGGATTTCATCTAGTCCAAATCTATTGAACTAAAAATGAGGTCATTAAGACTTAGACAGTGACTTGCCCAAGGTCACACAGCTGGTAAGTGGCATAGCCAGGACTTGAGCCCATCATCTCTGATTCCATATGCATTACTCATTGAACCACACTGCCTCATCTCAGTGTGGGCTGGTCCCACATTTGGTGACTGGTAGGAACAGCTGTTGCTGGGGAAGCAACCAGACATCAGAAGCAGTACACAAAGGAGAACCTGGGAGACAAAGCTCCAGCCTAAACAAGAACAATCCAGTGGGTGGAGGAGTTGGTGGGCTTGGGAGATAGATTTTAGACCCAGTTAGAAAACAGAGCCTTTTTAACTGAAAGTGAGGAGGAAGGAGCGGGGTAAGTTGCCACTTTCTAAAGCCATAGTGACATAATATGAGAATGCTTGGACTGAAAGGGGGTTGAAAAGTGGTGCAAATACGGGAATAGAGGACCTATCTAAACCCTAGACTCCTACACTTAAAATTGCAGGATAGAAAGCAGAATCCAGAGGGCTTACATACAAAAACTTGTCCAGCCAAATATAAAACAAAGGAATGAGAATGGAATTAATAGCAAGGACAAGGTTGTCTAGGAGATTAAGCATGAATGAGTTAAGAAACTTAGGTTGGAGGATTATAGGAAGATGGCAGTCTGCTAGGACTAAGAAGATCTCAGATCCCAAAAAACAATGAACTGTAGCTAAGAGATGGACCACTCTACTAATCGAAAGAAAAGTCACCTCTTGACTTCCTCACACAATCCAAGAATCAACAGAGAGACCCCTGAAGTCCTATGGAGATATCAAGATTGACAAGCCAGGGCAGAGAAATATATCAAAAATATAGGAAAAAGCAGATTATTATTATCACACACTTTGATAATTGTGGTTTGTGAGACCACAGCAAATTTTTATATGCGCTTTGGCTATTAAACCACAAATAAATCATCCACAAAATTAAATGTGCCATTAATTTAGCATTCCTAGACACAAACTTGATGAATGGTATTTTGTAATGAAAGCATGCCACACATTATCCTGTCTTAATTATCATTTGCTTGGATTCTGATTTTTCATTATCATCACAGATATGGATATTGTGCACAGACCTATGGAATTTATGTAAACATGTATACAATAGAATTGAAAATAACTAAGTTCTTATTGTGTACAGACTGATAACACAATGCAGGTGTGTGTACATGGCATGTACTTCTGGAAACTGGAAAGATCATATACATTATGTGTAGATAGGTTTACATGAATTTTTTGTCTGTTTTTTTATTTCTTAATTTGTATTGTATTTTCTACTTAGGATCATGTGCTCATAATTTATATCATGGAAGAGTTTAGTTCAGTGTACACTGTATTACCTGAACTCAGGATTGGATGGCAATTGATTCTAATTGTACCTAAGGTGACCCCAAATGGTGGACCTAGTTCTGTATAAAGAGCATTGGATGGAGGCTTGTTGAATTTGTTTTTTAATCTGTTAAAAGAATATTTGGGAGGATATGCTTGAAATTCAAAAAGATATATTTTCAGACATGGCTAGTTGGGAATTAGTTTTGTTGAACTATGTAAATATGCATTGAGGGATTTGTTTTTCAGATTTAAAAAATTGTTCAATGGTTTAGGTGGCAGTGGAGGGACAGATTAATAAAAAATACTTCTTACTTTAAAAAGTAAACTATTGAGAAAGAAAAAAAGAGGTTAGATGTCCCCTAATTGGTGCTAGAGACCAAGATTAAACATAACAATTTTGGCAACTTTTGAAACTGTTAGCCTTTTTTATCTATTACTGTAATCCTAACATCCCCATCATATGTGTTACTGGCAGTGTTATCATAGTAAATCTCCATTTAGAACATCTGAGTAATTAGAATGCTGTCACTGGGGATCAGGGGCAGGGAAGAAATCTCCTATGCACTGAACTGAACCCAATCAACACTGACATTTTCGCTATAAATTAAACCAGATAAAAGGACGTTGCAGCTAAATAGAAGAACAGCTCACAGGTTCTCCTTGGAGAAGCCAAGAAAGAAGTTGGCATAATTACTTTTATTGTGTATCCAAAAGCAACAAGGAACCTAAAATGAAACATGCCAGGATTTCGTGGGGCAGTTGGTCTCTCATTGTAATGTTCTTAGTGAATGTATACAAAACAAACAAACAAAACATAAAGATAATTGCTACTTTTGCATCAAAATCTGTTGCAAGGGGTGAAGAGGCAGAAATGTTCTAGAAGAACCCAATAAGAACTTCCAAATTAAATTTACATACATGAATACTTGGTGACTTCAAGACAAAGGTGGACTTAAGAGAGGATGAAAAAAAAGATTTGTTGAACAAGGGCCACCTCCAGTTGTCCTGATCTATATCTGGACTCAGATGGCTCTGGAGGAGAAAGTGAGGCTGGTGACTTTGTGCAGCCCTCTCTCACTCAAATCCAATTCAACTGCAAGTCATGACATCATCTCCCTGATGTCATGGTCCTCTTCAAGAACAAAAGATAAACACACACAATGTTTAGACGATGTGGTGCAAGATTAATAAACAATGAGGAAAAGGCTTATAGACTAGACTGAAGTGTCACATACATATCCTGAATGCTTACTCTAAGGAAAGAGTCAGAGGTTTTGGAAATGGAGAATTACAAAAGCAACAGCAAGCATGTATTAAGCACTTACACTGTACCCACTGTGCTGGTACACTGTGCTAGTCTTTAGGGATTTAAAGGTAAGAAGAAAATAGTTCTTGCCCTCAAGGAACTCACATTATACTGAGATGGTACAACGTGTACACAAATCAGTATGGGAGGAAGAAAATCGAGGAGATAGAAAGCTCTAGCTATTGGGGGATGAGAGGAGGCTGCATAGAGGAGGCAGCATCTGACTTGAAACTTGAAGAAAGCCAAGGATTTTAAGAGTAAGAAATGAAAGAAAGAGAATTCCAAGCAGGGGAATGGTTTGTCAGTTAATGGAGGTGGGAAATTGAGTATCAGCTCCAGAGAAGTTTGGCTAGAGCTAGAGCTTTCTGAAGAAAGCTGGCCAGACCTCAAATGGATTGAGGGCAGAGAATGTCAAAACTGTGTGTGTCACCTCAAGTGTTTTCAAGTAAGAGTTATGCTCTTCTTGTCCTGTAGAGTTCTTGGTCCTACATCAATTTTTGACATGCCACCAGCATCCACGTGAGGTTGTAGGCGGAGACTTTAGCAATAATACAATTTGAGGCTGAATTGTTCTTGCTTACATAAAGAAAAAGCTCTGTTTCTTACTTCACTTATCAGCTGTATCATTCTCTGAGAACTACCTGGTTAGGGTAGAGGCGCCTGAATTAATGGAAAATCTTTTCTGAACTCAGTGTTAGTCCTTTGGGTAACTTGGTCTCGACACACTTATGACTTCTTAGTGATCTCAGAAATAGGTCACTATTTGGGGGGACTAGAGAGTTGAAGCTATAATGAGAAGCTTCTCATAATTAGTGTAAGGAGTGTATTCATTCAATGATCTGGGCTCCTATTTCAGGGTGGACATTTTTAGCAATTAATAATTATCCAAAGAATGGACTTGAAGGAATCCATCATTTTTTAAGAGTGTGGGTGAGTGAGAAAGAATTGAAGCATTTTTTTTGCAAAAGTTACAAAGTGGAAAAGCTATGGAATTTTTAGCATGCAAAGTATGAGGTTACAATATGCCAAAGAAAATTATTAATTCAACGTGAAAGCCAAAAGGAGTATAATGACTATAATTAATATAAATGTTTCTTCTACTTAGGAAAAGAAACGTCTCAAATTTAGAGGTTATCCCTGGGGTTTCTGTGAACAACAAATGATAAGTAAATCTGACAGGAATAGTAGAATCTCAAACTATAAGGTGAATTACAGGAGTTAAGTAAGGCATGAGCTTCTAAATGAATGGAGTGACATGGACAGACTTATTTCTAAGGAAGATTATTTTGGCATCCTTGTACATGCTTTCTTGGAGAGAGTAAAGATTAGAAGTAAATAGACCAATTAAGAGAATATGACTGTGAAGATGGCGGCCGGGAAGCAGTGACTGGCGTGAGCTCCCCACCAAGTTCCTCCAAAAACCTATAAAACAATGGCTCTGAACCAATTTTCGAGCTGCAGAACCCACAAAGTGGCAGAGGGAAGCAGGGCTCCACC
>JAQQSZ010016397.1:0-11044 GCA_028646595.1 Phalanger gymnotis
GTGGCGATGAACTTGGGCATCGTGCCATTTTTTTGTTTCTGTTAGTGCTCTTCTAAAGTGAAGCTAGAGCTAAGTGGTACGCTTCTTTTAGCTGGTAGGTATGCCAGTTGTAAGTGCATATGGCTTTTCTGTGCTCTGAGATTCCAAAAGACTAGGTAGACATATCTCTAGCTCAAACATCAGCAGGTAGTATGCAACATTGGCAGCATCAGTTCTGGTAGCATTGGACGTATGTACTTGGAATGCCACACTTTGACTCCATTGAGAGTTTTCTTCAAGTTTTGATGCTCTAACATGTTCAACAGCATGGGATTGAGAGAGTGGGGCTGTGGGTCTCTTCGATGGTGATAAAGTATGGCATTCTAGACTCTAATATAAGCCAAAGTTAACATCTCCTTGAGTAGCATGTTTGTAAAGCCTCTGCCTTAGTCTGAATGGATCCTGGCAGTCCACACACTGAAAAATATTTCTCCCACAAAATTTTTGCAACCAAGGAAGCCTTCTGGTTGGATATGCCTGTGCTTACCTTGTGAAACAGTAAGTCATCACTCCAAAATATGGCTAGGTTCTTACTATCTCCTTCCAGAGATGTGAAGTCAATGCAGACCCGCACCCAGTACAGTGCCTGGCACAGAGTAAATGATTTAAAATGCTTGTTCACCTACAGTGAATTGTATAATTGGTGTAGCTTTGAATGATATTTTTACCAATTCCCATTCTCCATGATTTAATTCTTCTATAAACCCACTGAGCAGCTACGAGGTGGTGCACTGGATAGAGTACCAGTCCTAGGGTCAAGAAGACTCATCTTCCTGAGTTCAAAACCAGCCTCAGACACTTACTAGCTGTGTGAACCTGACAAGTCACTTAACCCTGTTTACCTCAGTTTCCTCATCTGGAAAATTAGTTGGAGAAGGAAATGGCAAACCACCAGTGTCTTTGCCAAGAAAACTCCAAATGCGGTCACGAAGACTCAAACACAACTAAAAACAACTCAACGAGGACAATATGATCCCCATGTTTCCTAGCCATGTGCTTTTCATACAGTTGGCTTTCAATAGATAAGATGTTGAATGAATCAATCAAACTGATTTGTCAATGATGAAATGATTTTGTTTGAATTCCTAATAGCATGCATTTCTTTCATATCTGGCATTTTACCCCAGTTTAGTCAATATCATCCTTTGTCAACAGCTCTGAACAAGAGCTTTCCATCAGAAAATGTTCATTCTTCACAGAATAAATATTAACTGATCTCTCCTTTATGGTACCCTAATGGATCCTCCCTTTGGGGAATAATAGTTGCAATTTAATATTTAACCACAACTAGTACATATAGTCACACAGCTAAGCATGGCTAGAGGGTACAAGGGTGGGTCCTGTGTCATGAAATAAGAGAAAGAAGACCTGGGTTCAAATCCTGCCTCAGATACTTAGTTGCTGCCTGACACTGAGCACATGGCTTCACTTCTCATCATCCATATTCACATATATAAAATTAGCATAATAATAGCACCTGTATTACAGGATTTTTGGAAAGATAAAATGAGTCAATACATGTAAAATACTTTGTGGATTTTTGTTGAAACAGATAAGGAACTCCCTGGTAAGGAAAGCCCCTCCACCAATGTAGATCAGGACCTGGTCAGCAATTTATCAGCTTCGAAAGTTGCCTGAAACAATGAGAGACCAAATGACTTGCCCACAGCTAGGCAATTAGCATGTGTCAAAGGGGAGACTAGAACCCAGGCCTCTCTTTCTCTCCGTCTCTCTCTCTCTGTCTGTCTATCTGTCTGTCTGTCTCTGTCTGTCTCTGTCTCCCTCTCCCCCCTTTTCTCTCTCTCTCTGTCTCTCTCTCTGTCTCTCTCTCTCTCTCTCTCTCTCTCTCTCTCTCTCTCTCTCTCTCTCTCTTCCCCCCTCTCTCTCTCTCTAAATACAACTGTGTGTATATCTCCCCCTCTAGGAGATACTTCCCACCACCACCATCTCCAGCACTTGCAAAATCAGGTTGGTCCTTAAGCAATGACTCCTAACTCCAGATTCAATTTGATTTAATTTAATTTAATTTAAATGTATATCCACACTTCTAAAACTATAATTCACAAGTCCTCACCTTTGATTATCAGCCAATAAACACAATTAGTTCAAAACAAAGTCATTTACTAACATAGCATAGAAAAACTAGCTAAACATTATTTCCTCCAGAAATCTGGGACACAAAGCATTATGGGAAGACTGGCACCAGGGAGGTACATATATAAGGAATAAGTGTGGTCAAGGAATGCAAGGGCCTGATGACCGTTCTCATCTTGTGGTGCCTCAGTTATGGTGCTCCCCCATAAAGAGGGTCTCTGCTGGGCCTGTCACTCTGTACAGCTCAGGCCTCAACTGCCTGGGCTGACCCTTCCTTGGATCCATATTTGGCTCTCTTCTCTGCTCCCAGGGATCATACTTTATGAAGCTTTTCTTGACCCAACTGTCTGTCTTTCACCAACAGCAGAGCTGGGTGTAGTGCATACTACTAAGTTCATAATTTCACTGCAAGACACCATGACCAGGAGGGAAGGGAAGCAGAGAGAAATTCCCTCACCTCCTGCCCCCTGGCAGAGGTGCAAGATTTACACTGCACAAAGCAGCTTCCTTCTCTGTGTCTGTCTATCTATCTCTGCCTGACTTTATCTCTTTATCTTTATCTGACTGTCTTTTGCTATCTCTCTGTCTGTTTCTGTACCTTATCTCTCTATCTCTCTGTGTCTGTTTCTGTGCCTTATCTCTCTATCTCTTTCTGTTTCTGTCTCTTTCAGTGTGTCTGTCTCTGTCTCTTTGTGTGTCTCTGTCTATGTCTCTTGATCTGTCTATCTGTCTGTTTGTCTCCACCTCCCTTCTAGTCAATTCTGAATGAGGGGAGCAGGAGTCCCTGGCTTTCAGACTCATGAGATCTCCTTCCAAGCTGAAAACATCTATCTCATGACTGTTGTTCAGTCACGTATGCTCAGAGGAAAAAGCATCACGCAGAAGAATTCATATAAAATACCATCATAGGTCATTTAATAGCATAGATGAGGCATGAGGTAGTGGAGAGCCGTGCTTATATATTTTATATTATATATTCACATAAATGTTCTCATATAAACATTATATAGTAAATTATGCTGCAGAACCTTGACATCCTGACTTGGGATTACCGAGATAAAAACAGGCCCTGGACCTTCTTAGGAGCCATGGGGAGAGGGCTCTTCCTCTACCACCACCACATACACACTCACAGACACGCACATACACACATACATACACTCTCACTTGCATGCACATACATGCATACATTCATACACACATATACTCTCACTTGCACACATGTGTATGCACACACACACACACACATATACATGCATACACACTATGACAAGTCCAAGATGAAGCCTCAATGACTCCCTAGACTCACTATGCAGATGGGAAGAGACAGAGTGAGAGGGGAAATTATTTTTCCCTTTAAAGTCGACCAAGTGGCCGTCTCTTCTTAATCCAGTGGGAATTACTCTTATTCATCTCTGTCCTGTTACTGCCATCACAAGGACCAAGCCATCACTGTTGTCTCAAAGCTCCACTTTCTTTAATGCAGAGCCAGAGCAAATGTGGCCACTAGAAGTAGTCAGAGGAGCTCAGCTCGTCTTTATGCCTGCTGCATGGGGTATAGGAGGGGTGTGTGTTGCGGGGTGGGGGGAGGACTTTGTGCTTACCTCCCCCCTTTACACACATGCGCACGTGCACACACACACACACACACACACACACAAAATATATGGCTCTCTACCATCTCATTCCCTTTGCTGTTAAATGATCTACAATCATATTTTATAGCAAGTGTTTCATATATGTTTAAGTATTTGTTTAAACGATATCTGAGCATGGCCTATTGGATAGTGTGCTGGTCTCAGTGTCAGGAAGATCTGAGTTTAAGGCCAGCGTTTATAACTTTAGCTTTATACTAGCTTTATAACTCTGGACAAGCCTCTGATCCTCTCAAGCAATTCAGTAAGATTATCAATCACAGAACAGGTGCTGAACTGAATTGGGAGAAATTTGATACCAAGATCTTCCCACACAGATGGAGCCACTGGACCAATCCCCACACCCCTCCCAAAGATGTTTCATATTTAATCATTTATTTATAAAAATGTTCCTATATAATCATTATATATAGGACCATTATGCAGGACATCTTATAAAAATATAAACTTATCCCCATTCCCAGTCCATATTCCTTAACTCAACAGGGGAAAAAATGGTTCAAATCCCATTTGGGAAATATTGTCATGAATCTCAGATATAGAATGTTAAAAAAAAAATCTTGCACTTTTTCAGCTTTGGCAGATTTGTTGCAATGTTAAGGTACCCCCAGCTGCACCAAACTGGAGCCAGCCCATTTAAAACATGGTGGTCAGAGTGTTGGATGGTTCCTGGCATGCTCTGTAGACTAAGAAGAAGCGTCGACTCATGGAGGTAGCTTCAGTCTCCGGATCTTGAGACCTTTATTTGAACTCTGGGCTGGGGTATAATTGATGGAGAGAATGAGAGGGGATATTAAGACCTGGGACTGAACTTTTTCAATAGTCTCGGCTCGTCTGACATCGCTCATGATATTAGATGCTGCCATGACGATATTAAGAGACGTCGCATTGACAGAGATTAACAGAGTATGCAATTATATTTAAATGCTGTAATTGGAACATGCTGTTAAGTGCCTACTGTCAGGCCTGGATTTCCCCTTACGGCAAGCAAACGATTTCTTCCTTAGCTCTGTAAATTTAACACCATCCTCACCAGGCCAAAGTCCTTTGTGTATTATAAATGTGGAGACTGTTCACAGTACTCAGGAGCTTGGCCATCCGTGGCCATAAGCCATGCTGCTCCGATTATGGTCTTATTTCTATAGGGAACTCCCATGTAAGAAAACTCCTTCCACAGAAGCAAGTTGGCCTTGTCTCTGCAACTTAAAGTCTTAGAGATCTGTCTGGAGCAATGAGAGGTTAAATGATTTGCCCAGCATCATGCATTTTATAGTGATTTCAGATTTGCAAAGTACTTTATAAATATGATCTCATTTTATTCTCAGAACAACGCTGGGAGGTAGGTGCTATTACAACCCACGTTTTACAGTTGAGAAAATTGAGGTAAACAGAGGCTGAGTCACTTGCTTAGGATTACAAAACTAATAAGGATTGAAAGCTGGATTCGAATCCTGACTCCAGGTTAAACACTATCAATTGGGTCACATTTAGTTTTTGTCAGAAGCAGGATTTGAACTCTGATTTTCTTGGCTTCAAGGCTAGCTTTCTGCTCACTATGTCACATGTCTCAGTGGTCATCAAGGCCAACCCACATACAAAAGGAATCCCCACTACGACAGACCCAGGAAGTGGTTCTTCAGCCTCTGCTCAAAGTCCTCCAATGTGGGAGAAGCCATCGTCTTCAGAAGTAGCTGTTCCACTTTGGGACAACTAGAATTGTCACAGAGATTTTCCTGACATCATTAAGCCCAAGTTTGCCTCTCAGTGACTTGTACCTGGTGCCATCCACTGAGGCCAAAGAGGTCAAGTCAAATTTGTCCTTCATGTCACAGTCTTCCAAATACTTAGATGCAACTGTCATGGAATCACATCTCAGGCATCCTAAGGGACCTCAGAAGCCAGCTCATCCAACTAGTATGAATGATTTGATCCAATGCAATAAGCATTTATTAAGTGCCTACCGTGTGTCAAGAATCCTCATGATAACATCCCAAGCAAGGAGTCACCCAGCTTTTGATTGATGACCTTCAATGGGAGACAAACTCAAGGTAGGCAGTCCATTTTCTTTGGGATTGCTCTAATTGCTAGGGAGTTACTTAATTCTCATTCGTATGCTTTTTGTTTTAAGTTTTCTCCCGGTGCTAAGCCTAATTCATCTAAATCTACCTTTCTGTTACTTCCACCGGGGGTGGGAAGGACACGCCCACTTCTTCATGCTCTTGGTAGTCCTGAAAACATCCTAATAATTGTCACATTCCTTTACGCCCCCCCCGCCCCGTCTCCTCCAAGTTAATTATCCTATAGAATGATATTGAGGCCTTTCACTCTCTTGGCTGCTGCCTTCCTCTGGATCAAAAGACCTTAGGATCATAGATATGGGACTGAAAGCAATCTCAAAGACTTTTTGGTCTAAAAACTTTAGTTTACAGATGAGGGAACTGAGGCACAGAGAAATTAAATGACATTCAACATCACACAGATGAGTAGTTTTGGTAAGTCTAGCCTATGAACGTCCTATCTAAAATATCAGCCTTTTCTTTGAGGCTGAATCTCCCTATCTCACCTAGGCTAAGGGTATAGTGGCCTCTCCCTGGCCCAAGCCCCCTCTTTTTTGTTGTTGTTCAGTCATTTTGGTCCTGACTCTTTGCAATCTTATTTGGGGTTTTTGTGGCAAAGATACTGGAGCGGTTTGCCACTTCCTTCTCCAGCTCACTTGTCAGGTGAGGAACTGAGGCAAACTGGGTTAAGTGACTTGCCCAGGGTCACACAGCTAGTAAGCATCTGAGGCCAGATTTTAACTCAGAGAAGTCTCCCTGACTCCAGGCCCAGCACTCCATCCACTATGCCACCTAGCTGCCCTAAGATCACCCATAACCTGCTTCATCTTCAGCCTTAATCAGTTTGCCCCTTTTTGGCAGCCTGGTGGCCCCTTGTTCCCAGGGGCTTCCCATATTGCTACCGGGTTTAGCTCAGACATCTAATCAGCATTAGCCATGCTATTGCTCAGAACTCCCAGACTCCAGCAATCCACCAGCCTCAGGCTCCCTAATCACAGGGGTCACAGGTGTGCACTACCACACACCACACATCTCAGCCTTTCTTAAAGTTTGGCATGTAGTAAGTGTTCAGCAAACACTTTCATTTGTTCTTTTTTGTTTGTTGGTTTTTGGTTTTTGGTGTTTTTTTGTTTTGTTTTGTTTTTGGCAGGGCAATTGGGGTTAAGTGACTTGCCCAAGGTCACACAGCTAGTACATGTGTCAAATGTCTGAGGCCAGATTTGAACTCAGGTCCTCCTGACTCTAGGGCTGCTGCCCCTCATTCGTTCTTAGTACAGCCAAAGACTGAACTAGCCATTTGTGGCTGCCACCTTGGTATTAATTGCTAGTGATTTTTGTTCTAGGAGCCCTCAAAGCTTTTGGAAGCAAATTGTCATCAAGCAAGGCCTCTCATATTATGTACTTATAATGTTGCCTTTTGGACCTCTATTGTAAGATTATACATTTGAGAGGATTAGAAAATCTTGCTACCAATTCAGTGTGATTCTCCAATGTCTAGGAAGCACTTGGGATGCCTTGGGACAAATTAGCATAATTTTTTATATTGTCCTCCTCCACTGGCAAAATCATCCTATATTAGTCATCAGATCTACAGCCGTCCACTAGACGCAGCAGGCCCACCACTCTTCACTTCCCATCTCTGTGAGCCTCTCAGCAACCCTTAGCTAGCCGTGGAAGTTGTCTCTACCTATGCCAGTTCTATCCCATCTTCCAGCCATGGCTTACAGTCTTCATTCCCCCCCCCCCCGCCTTGGATCCGCTCAGCAGTAGAGCCTCTCCTCAGCCCACCCTGTGGCTCACACACCAAAACCAGATGGACCCTCGGGCTTAGTTTCAAGAGCTGATATGGAACGTTAGGAGAGAAGAGTCACAAAGGGATGGGTTAAATGGACGCCAACTTATGGGAGTTGTCTGTGGTTTCTCATAGAAATGACCACAAGGTACTTCCTCTCCTACCGTCCCATCCACCTCCTATACAGCTCTATCTCCCTGTCCACCATAATCCTCCCCACCCTTAAGGCCAAGCTCCAATGTCACCCACACTCCTCCCTGATGAAACCCCTCCAGATTCTTCCAAGAAATCTCTTCTTCCCCTCCCCTGGAGCTTCTGAAACAAGAGGATTCCTTCATTCATGTGAAAGGTAGTGATGGGTTTGGAGTCAAGTGGTTCTAGAACTGAATCATGCAGAGGAAAGCTATTAGCTGTGTGGCCATGGGCCCCATATTTAACCTTTATGGGCCTCAGTTTTATCATCTGTAAAATAGGGATTATAACCTATCTTACAGAGTCATTATGGGAATGAAAAGAAGTGATAGATGTAAAGTACTTTTCAACCCTTAATGTACCATATTAACATCAGCTCTTATTATTAAAGATAGAGATTATTCCTGTGATTTCACTGATGTAAGAAAATTGTAGATGAGAAAGCTCCCTCTACCCATGAGGGTTGGCACCTTCTCTGCATCTGATACTCCTACAGAATGTATAAAATAAGGATGCCCCCCCACACCCCAGAGAACAACACTCTCACGTGCCACTGGAACTAGATTAGAATAGAAATGGGAAATATTTAACCAAATAAAAATACAGTAGAACCTAGATAATGTGAAATGTGGTTTTCTAAGTAAATATGTAGTCTGCAGAGATTTTTCTGCATCTTTTAGTGCCTCCCCTCCCCTTCCCCGCCCCCACTGCTATCTGAGTTTGACACCTCTGGCCCAGAGCACAGAGAAGTTAAGTGATTTTTCCAGGGTCACACAGCCAGTGTGTTTCAGTGATTGGACTTTAACCATGGTCTTCCAGGCTCCAAGACCAGCTTTCTATCTACTGTAGAAGACCGTCTCTCAAGCACTACATAAATGCCTATTATTATGATTAAGGACAGTGACTGAGCCAATGATTTCACTGATACAGGGAAGTCTCAGACGAGAAAGCTCCATCTACCAGTGTGGGTCAGCACTTTCTCTACAATTTGGAGCTATGGAGATCTCCAGGATCTTTGAAGGGTTAAGTGATTTGCTCAGGATCATCGGGCCAAGACGTGTCCACGGGGGACCTGGACATAGGTCATCTGGGCTCTCAGGCCAGTTGTCTACCCATTACACCATACTGCCTCTTAGGGACTGGGGGTACAAAATAATAATCAAAACAATCTCTGCCAGGAGGGATCTTACATCAGGTGTAAACATATAAATAACTACACAGTATATATACAATGTGTAATATAATCTTATACAAGATTACCAATGACACGAAACCCAAGACAAGAACACTGATTATTAGTGGTATATGGGGAAAGGCTCCACGAAGGACATGAACAATGACTTCTTTTTTTTTAATTTTTTTTTGCCGGGGGGGATGGGGCAGGGCAATTGGGGTTAAGTGACTTGCCCAAGGTCACACAGCTAGTAAATGTGTCAAGTGTCTGAAGCCGGATTTGAACTCAGGTCCTCCTAACTCCAGGGCCGGTGCTCTACTCACTGTACCACCTAGCTGCCCCTTGAACAAAGACTTCTACAAGGCAGAGGTGAAGGAGGACATTCCAAGCACCGGAAACCGTCAGTCAAGTCAATGGACACTTATCAAGTGCCGACTGTGTGCTAAGCACTGAAATAGCCAGCATTTGTATACTAAATTAAGGTCTGCAAAGGATCTTCCAGGTACTATCTCATCTGATCCTCACAGCAGCCCAGGGAGGCAGGTGCCATGATTACACAGCTGAGGAAACTGAAGCTGAATGAGGTTGTGATTTGCCCAGGGTTGGATTTGAACTCAGGTCTTCCTGATATCACAATAGTCCAGTAATCTCTCCACAATACTGCAGAACTGCCCCCTACATAAAGACATGGAACTCCATGTATGGGAAAGAACCAGAAAGCCAGTGTGACTAAAATAGAGTGAGATTAAAAGGGACCAATGAGAAAAACCCTGGGAGGAGAGAAAAGGCATTGTGGAGGACTCTGAGACTGTGCCTCTCTTATCCAAGGACCCACCTACAATATCCAGGAGGTTCACGATCAGGTAGGTCTGAGGAGGTTGACAAGTGTTTTTTGAATGAATGAATGAGTCAAAGAAAGAACAAAGGAATACATAAAGCCAACGCAATATTGTATGAGTCTGAAACCTTTCTGAATATCATAAAGTTGTTATACATTAATTAGGCAGCAGTGCATAAGCACCTTCCTAGATTTACTGAAAGTAACACACAAATCGAGCTGTAATGTAATTAATTCAAAATTACACAAGCAATCAAGGTGTGCTCACTTTTCTATCAATCAAGGCATAATTACTTCACTGTGAGAAGGCTCCAAGGGGATTTGGTTAGCATTTAATGGGGTTTCCAGTCAATACTGCTGCTCAGAAATTGCCAGATTATTTTTTTTTACACTGGATAAGTTGACAATGAGCTAAACCTCTAGAGCCACATTTGTAGCTGGTCATGAATTCCTGGGGCAAGATTGCCTTCCAAAGGCAAGGTCCCAGCACAGGTCAGTGCGTTGGACACCATTTTCAAAAAACATAAGGAAAGAAGAAACATGGAATAGGAGAATTTCAAAGTTGGACGGGAACTCCAAACCCTACCCTGCCAAACATCATTTCTATAATATATACAATAAGTAGTTGCCCTGTCTTTGTCTGAAGACCTCCAATGAAAAGGAAGCAACCACCCTCCAGAAGCCCACTCAGTTTTTGGACAGCTCTTGATTACTAGGAAAATGTTTGTGACATCAAGCCTCAACGTGGCCCTTTTCAATGTCTGCCTCTTGCTTGTGGCCATGTTATCTGGGCCACATAGAGGTGGTCTAATCCATCTTCCACATGATGATTCTTAAATACCTAAAAACAACTATCATTCCCCACCACACATACACACACACACACACACACACACACACTCCCCAAACTTCTTTTCCTGGACAAAACAATCCCACTTATTTCAACAAATCCTCACAACATGGACTCAAGACCCTTCAGCACTCTATTTGGTAGATCCCTCCTGCCAACTAATACCCACTCTCTTGGGAGTTCAAATTTTTTTTTAATTTTTTTTTAATTTTTAGTTTGTAACACACGGTTCTACATAATTTTGAGTTCCAGATTTTCTTCTCTCCCTCCCCCCTCCCTCTCCAAGATGGCATGGAATCCCATATAACTTTGCATTGAATTAATTTACACATTAGTCAAGTTGTGGAGAATTA